>APFE031577338.1:315302-360002 GCA_000404065.3 Pinus taeda
AATTTTCACCCCATTATAGGTTCAAATTTTATAAAGAAAAATTGAAAATAAAAACTTCTTTAAAAAGTCAACTTATTTAATAAATAGCTAAACTCATGAACAAATCAATTTTCCATCCAAATTAAGAATTGACCTGACCAGCCTAATTTAATTATTACAATAACCAAAAACACAAACTAGTTGCAATGGTTCTTTGGTGCTATGCAACCTATGACAAATTTTTTAAATTTAAAAGCTTTGAAAAAGTGCTGTATGCCCTTTGTGTCTCTCGACCGGATTCGAAGTTTGCCCTATGTTGCATTTAAAGCGGAGGATAAAATCCGGAGTGGTGCCAATCGCTTTGGGTATTTTGACCGCCGCATTTGGTGCCAAGATTCCTTTACTCTTTACTTGCGGTTGGGTAGCGTAGCGTCTCGACTCGGGGCCTGTCACTTCATTTATCGAGGGAAAGGAGCGGGGGTACTTTAACTCTCCATCCTCAGTTTCAGGGTTCATATCTCACGCCGTAGATGTTGCGGCGGATACACGTTTGAAACACTTGAGGAGATGGCAAACCAGCTGGAGCAACAATTGCTTGAAGCGGGGAAGAAGTTACAGCAACTTCCTCACTCCAAGGACGCTATTCTTAAAATTCTCAAGGTAAATTATAGCTAAATTCATTAACAGTTCGCCATTGGTTTGTTAAATTGCAACGAACACTCTACAATGTCACTGATCTGATGCTCTCTCTTACTTTCAACTTAACCTCCAACGTATTGATCTCAGCACTATAACTGAATTTAGCTTTAGTTTGTAGCCACCTATTGTTTTCTGTGTGGATTTTTTAATTTCGTATCTATACACTCAACTGCATGGGTTTGTCTATGAATTGACTCCATGGTCAAATATACCGATTTTCAACTGTTGCCACTCTTCCATCTGGCACGAAAGCTGACAGGAAACTGAATGTTGTCAGAAGGACTCGACCGTGATTTCAGGTGCAAGTATGTCTCGAAGATATTACGAATATGCCACAGTCGTAGAGATGTGATCCAGAACATATCAGGCTGGGAATATGTGATACAGAACATATCAGGCTGGGGATATAGGCTTTGTGAATTAGAAAGATTTTGATTTTGATTTGATTTTGCGCTGTTGAAGCATAGGGCTCAAACGTAACCTCGTGTCTATCAAGCACTCGCGATGGCTCGGGAACCCGACACCATTGCTCACCTCAGTCTTTCACAAAGAAAAGGTGCAATAATTTCGAGAGGCTTATGGGTTTTATCAGCTAAAAAAAAATACTTCTCTTTGGTCCGTATGGTACGAAAAATACTACGGAGTAATCTTCCCTGTACAGTGCAGTGGTATAACAAATTTCATTGATGTGGGTGTTAAAACTCGGGCAGGCTAGGAACTAAACCCATGAGTTGTACCTCCCATTGTTTGTTCTGCCAGTAAGCCACATGCCCTTTTGTCACAGGCACCCTTGTTTGAAATCAAGGCGTCGATTGCTATCTCCAACAGTGGGAGCTTGTGAATTCCCATCTTGGTGCACACTGATGGGACTATAACACCCTTGAAAACAGAGTTTGATACATGTCCTTAATTTTAAACCTTAATATAAGTAGCGGGGCTGAAACAACTGGCAAGCACGTGTTTTCTGAAAGGATTTAGTTCCACGTGGTAATGCTTCCAGCTTTATTACGTTCTTAATTAGGAGAAGAACATGGCCAAGGCCATCATACAAATCAGACTAAGCTTAGTACAATGAAGGTTTAACGATTATTTGAAATCAGGATTGAACTGTGGGACATAAAACGTGAAAGCTATGGTGCTGCTGTTTGATGTTTAGTGCCGCTTGATGTTCATTGCAATAAGACATTGCCATTCTTCATGCAACAAAAGTTACACTTGATCTTGGGCTTTGTCTCATTAATCCATGGCTTCAATAACTCTGACATATACAGTGAAGAATGGTGAAGGAATGGTTATGTCTGTTGAACAGTAATCCACTGAACATATTATTATGTTGAGAGGCACATTTTACAACCTAGTATGACGGAGGTGTAATATCTTCCATGCTGAACTTGGAGTTGACATGTGTCTCTTTCAAATAAAAATAAAATATTTACTAAACAAAAAACAATCTTGGTTATAATAAAAAACAAAAATATATATACATATTTGTTTAGTTTGAATTAGAAAGATTATAAAACATCAACAATATCACTTTCACTGTGCTTGCTAGGTTAGTTGTGCTCCTTGAGTTTGCTTTGTTTGCTGGGTTTGAGGTGCTCCCCTGGAGTTGTGCTATTTGATATCTATGCTTCTCCGAAAAAACATTATTGTATAAGTTAGTTATACAAAAATATAACAACTTGTAGAAAATCGACGAAATTCTGATCTGCTAATATGAGAAATCTGAAATAAAATTTCTTCTCACATAAACACATAATTCTCTACAAGATGCAGTGGTAGAAACAAAAATAAAAGCACAGTCACACAATTCAAAAACACAGAATTGTCTAAGGAACCTAACTGGGAAAACCCTCTGCTTGTTTAAGAATTTTATTGATAGAGAAATTGAGCAATTGATGTCTTACAAAATACAATTGTTTCAATTTGAAAGACACACTTGTCTTTCCTGCTTGTTCTAAGCTTGAAACCCTTGCAAGATTGCTGATCTCTGCTCTGCCCTCTACCAACCTGTCCACAAACTTCTCTTGCACACTCTTCCTCTCACAAGCTCCACGCACAAACTCGTGCTTCCTATTGCTTGGTCTCACCAACTTGTGCTCACCAAAACAATGACTAAACTTATGCCTTCATACCTCCTTTTAAATGCAATTCAAATGGTTAAAATTAGTGAGTTTTCTAATTAAGGAATGATTTTGTGATTGATTGAGTTAGCATGAGTTAACTACTCATGCAACTTGTCCTATTTCAAGTCAACTACTTGAAACTCAATCACTTGTGTTTTTCCTCAAATCAATTCACACTAGAAAATCAAGAACTCGACTTTCAATTTCAACACATCAATTAGTTGCAACCTAACTCGTCCTAATTTTTAGGGAATTATTCCTAAATTATAGGAACTCATACTACTTTATAGGCAATTTCCTAATTTTTAGGAACTCGAGTCATGCACAAGAAGGAACTCGTTCTGGCTCCTATGATTAAGGCTCAAATCAGGGAATCTTTTTCTCGTTAATATTTTCAACACTCCCTCTTAGCAAGGAAGGTGTTCTTGAAAGAACCTCGTCCACCTGGATCTATCTTCAACTCTACTAAGTTCTCCGTTGCTGCAGCTGCTCCCTCTGAACTAGAAGACTTCCCTGCTTTCTTCCGCGGAACTTGATCTGAAGACCTGTTCTTTCCCACCATGATCTGCAAGTCCGCCACTTTAGTCATAAGTGCCATGTACCCTATGTACCTATGTGTTTGCTTCTTAACGCTGGGAGACTCAACTCTCTTTTGATTTCCCTCAACCAAATCTTCTGCCCACTTGGCTCAAACTCTCCCTTTACTGGGAGTCTTTGATTGAGTGGTTGCTTCCACTCTCGCCCTGGGCTATGGTCATCATCATCCTGTTGGTCAACCCAACTGCCAGCTAGCTTTGACCCAAACTAAGGTACTCGCAGAGGCTCCATCTTGAGAGCTATATCCTGCTCTTGCTCAACCGTCATTTCTCTATTTTGAGAACTCCCTGCCTTGCTGCTCAAGGCTACACTTGTCTATACCTGCAACTTGTAGAGATTCTTCGCCCTCACACCTATTTGCTTCTTACATCCATAAGCTAATTGTTGGAGGTAAGCCTTACCTCTGCTGAAGATGACATCATATCCCTTCTCCCCAAGGGTAGCTATCGAAACAAGATTTTGTCCCAATCCTGGAACATAGAGAACATCTCTGAGATGAAGAGGATTACCCGACTCCCTTTGAAAATTGATAGTACCAACTCCTCTAGCTGCATACTCACCATCATCTCCTACCTATATCTGAAACTACATGTCCTTCTCCTTCAAGTGGCTGAAACTTTTCTTGTTCCCGGTCATATGGAAGGAAGCCCCTGAATCAATATACCATATACTGCTATTTGTTGAGCTTGCCATGTAAGTAATTAATGACAAGTCTTTCTCGAGCTGGGCAAAAAATGCATCTACCTCTGCTCATGGCAATGGAAGCACTTGATCTTACTTAGATCCTTCTTCTTTCCCTTCTCATTGGACCCGACCTCTACTTGGCCCATCTTGTCCTTAGCCTTGCTATTCTTGCTTGCCAGGGCACAGTTCTCCTCGTCCTCTGCCATAAGTGATCTCCCTTCTATGGTTCCTCTTCAGATCTCTTCTGTATGCAGTCAGTCCAAAACCTTTCCCAATTTGGGAAGTTCCCTCTCCCACTAACAACATCCTGGGACCCTTTCCACAACTTGTGAAGTCCATACTCATGGCAATGGAATCACTTGATCTTACTTAGATCCTTCTTCTTTCCCTTCTCATTGGACCCGACCTCTACTTGGCCCTTCTTGCCCTTAGCCTTGCTACTCTTGCTTGCCAAAGCACAATTCTCCTCTTCCTCTGTCATAACTGATATCCTTTTCCGGCCTCTACTTGGTTCCTCTTCAGATCTCTTCCTGTATGTAGTCAGTCCAAAACCTTTCCCAATTTGGGAAGTTCCCTCTCCCACTAACAACATCATGGGACCCTTTCCACAACTTGTGAAGTCCATACTCATGGCAATAGAATCACTTGATCTTACTTAGATCCTTCTTCTTTCCCTTCTCACTGGACCTGACCTCTACTTGGCCCTTCTTGCCCTTAGCCTTGCTACTCTTGCTTGCCAGGGAACAATTCTCCCCGTCCTTTGTCATAATTGATCTCCCTTCTATGGTTCCTCTTTAGATCTCTTCTTGTATGCTGTCAGTCCAAAACCTTTCGCAATTTGGGAAATTCTCTCTTCCACTAACAACATCCTGGGACCCTTTCCACAACCATAGTTTCAAAAACCGGAACCAGTGACCGGACGGGTCCACCTAATAAATTGGGTTTCAAATCGAAACCGGTCAATCTGGCACTAGTCAGATCTTAATGAATCGATTTAAAAAAATCATTAAATAATTTTAATGAAAAAAGTCTATTTTTAAGATTTAAAACCATGATTCCAAGCAAATAGAGACAAAATATGCAAAGTTTGCTCATCTATGTACCATGTAAAGGTGAATATGTCAAAATGGCACCGAGTGCAATACATATCATTGACAAAATACATCAGCAATGAGGCTCTAAATGGCTTATAATGTCCAAAAACAATGCTACAAGCTATGATGCTATTGGCCTACTACAAGACTACAAGTCTACACACGATCAATCATCAAATTCATCACCACTACTAGACATAGGGTCATCATTAGGAGCTACATCAGCATCATCTGGTTCAGAATCTAAGGATGACTCAGCCTCATTTGCAACCTCAATAGCACTGCCACCAATAACAATAGAAGTGGACCTAATGGAAGCATGAGTTGGTTGAGCTGCACGACTAGTGCCTTCCATTGGTTGTTTGCCTTTCCTTGATGCAGCCATTAATCCTGGTTCTGATGGCGCCACTAAATCTGCTTCATCCCCCGCTAATGCCATGTTAATGTCAAAATCAACATCAAAGACAGGATCTTCAGTCTCCTCCACCCGTTATGATGTTGCATCAATATCGTCCAACACAATGGGGGATCTAGATCAGGTGTTCTGTTCATCATTTGGTTCTGCCTTAGTCGAAGGTTGTATTCCACAAAGACAAGTCACAAGATCATTTAATTGTTTTTGTTCCAAACAATTTCTTTTCTTGGTGTGTATGCTCTAAAAAACAGACCAATTGCGCTCACAACCTGAAGCACTACAAGTTTGGTTAAGGACTATAATTGCAAACTTTTGCAATTGAGAACATTGGCTGCCAAATGATTCCCACCAATGTGCTGAAAAGAAAAAGACATTAATTAGTAACTTAGTTCATTTCATTACTTATTTACAAATTACAAGTATTTATAGATAATTTGAATTGTAAATTTGTAAACAATTTAACTTGAAAAGAAAAACAAATTGGAATTGCTTACTTGGTTGATCCACATCTCTTGCCATCTTCGCCAAGTTTTTTTCCAAAGGTACTAACGTCCATACTGAAAAGAGTAAGTTGTTTATGTATTTCCAATTGGTCTACATGAAAATAGGGACCATGCGCTCCAAGCAATCAATCAATCCATCTCTGACGACCTCCCCATCCTGCAAATCTCTTAGCCGATTTTTATAATGATACTTTGGGTTCAAAAAATACCCAACTGCATGTATAGGACGATGGGGTTGATTGTTCCATCTGTTATTAATGATTTCCCATATACAACCATATTTAGCTAACCTATCCTTGTAAGCTGCACGTATCTGCTCCTTTGCTTGATCCATAGCCTCACAAATGTAGCCCATGGCCAATTTTTCCCCATCCACCATCCTTAGCACCTTAACAAGGGGCTCGGTTATTTTCACAAGCTTTGCAAACTTTTCCAAAAATAATTGTCAAAAACTTTCTTTTGGTGTCTTTTCCATCTTATCTACCAGCCCACCGAGATTCAGTGCAGCCATGAGAAGAAAACATTTTCTACAGGTTTTTTTGTTGAGAATTGAGACATTGCAACGTGAGGAAGTGAGTTGCAAATCTCATAATTGCAGGCCTAACAAGCTCTCTGCCCCCAGTGTTTTTCCTCATTAGGCTCAATACCCATGAGTGGTTGTAAATGTATTTAGTAATGCACTTGGCATGCTCTACAATGTTTTTTACCCACTCCACTTTGCCTATGTCCTCAAGCACGAGGTTTATGCAATGTGCAACACATGAAGGCGAAAATATGGTCTTATGTTTGGACTCAAGCATCTTTCCAACAAGAACATATTTTGAGGCATTATCTGTGATGACCTACACAACATTCTGCTCCCCCACTTCCTAAATAATGTCATCCAAAAGCCCAAATAGAAGGGTTGCATCCTTCACGTTATCAGATGCATCAACTGATCTTAAAAACATGGTTCCTTGAGGGCAAGAAACAAGGAAATTAATGAGTGTGGTTCTTTCCATCGGTCCATCCATCTAACATGATGGAACAACCTGTTTTGAGCCATGACTCTCTATACTCAGCGAAATACTCATCATTGGAAGAAATTTCTTTTTGCAAAAGAGCTCCCCTCAAGTCATGCATACTAGGGCCTTTGAAGCCCTTTCTTGCAGCTATAACAGATTCCCATAGCTTGGTAATAAGGTGAGCGAGCAACATTAAATGGAATATCTGTATCATACCACCATCTAACAATGTATTGATAAGAGGTTTATTTGCATTGCTTTTTCCAATGTTGATCCAAAGTGGGTTGACGACTTGGTTGGGAGGAAGTGGGATTAGCAGAGGCAATAGTAGCAGAGGATGAGAAATAACTCTGGATGTTTGTTCTCTTTGTTCCTTTAGATTGTTGGCCAAGAGAAGGAGGAACATGGTGAAAGGGGTCATTGGTGGAAGGGATATAAGAGGAGTCTTGAATCTCATAATCATCATACCCACTCTCTTTCATGGCTTCTAATAATTCCCTCTTCCTTGCAATTTCATCTTGGATGGCCTTCTCCCTAGCCTTATTCTCCTCAAACTTTTCAAACTTGGAAAGGTATTATGCCCTAACATGGCCTAACACTTCATTTGGTGCTTCACATGGCTTTACTTGGCCTCTTATCCCAGCCAAGTGTTGTTTCAATTTGAGAATACCCCACCTCCAATAGGTTTATTGTAAAATTTGCATATCATTTTTCCATCAATCAAGTCACAATGAGCCCATGCATTGTCCTTGGATTTTGGAGCCATGTTGGCTTGAGATAATTAAAAATTGTAAAGAAATCTGCCATTTCAAAAAAATTGCAGCTAAGAAAAATGGAAAACCAAAGCTAAATTTAGGAAAAAAAAATGCACATTGTAGCCTACAAAATTTGATAGCATAGAACTAGAGATTTGATTACATAGAACACATAAAAAAAATTAATACATGGACAATAGTGAAATGAGAAATTTTTCAAGTGAAAATCCTTACCTGGAAATGCAAACTAGCTTCCTTAGCCTCCTCTTGAAGACACCAACTCTATTGACAACTCCAAACTATCTCTAAAAATAGCTACAACTCCAACTTCAAGCCGCCAAGACGACTACTCCAACAAAATCTCAACACTCTCCAAGCTCTCAATCAAACTCCCAAAAACTTCAAATGAGATGATTAAGGCAAATGAGAGGGGTAAGCTCCTTTTAAAGGCTTGGAGAGGGTGTTTTTGGAGGGAAACAATCTTTACTTTCCCTCCAAAACACCTTGGAACCTTCCTAAACCACGCTGTGTGGGTCCATTGCAGCCTTGGCAATGAATCGACTGGTTTAGGATGGAACTGGCCAGATTGACCATAAACTAGTTGGTTCTGTCCTATATCGGCCATTTTTTTTCTGATTTTTGGGCAAAATGGAGGCTTGAACTGGGTTTTTGTGCCGGTTTGACCCCGTCGGCCAATGAACTGGTTGATTTGACTGGTTTCCGGTTCAAGCCGACCGATTTCTAAAATTATGTCCACAACTTGTAAAGTCCGAGTAAGGCAAAATTCACATGGTCATGATCAGATACAAACACGCCCACCCCACCTAGTTCATCTTGTCCCTGAGTGAACCTTGTCAAATATGGGACGATGGGCTCATCCTTGATCATCTGGATACTCCTCAATTTCTCCTTAAGAGCAAGCTTCCTGGTATCATTGGTACTTTGATACAACTTTAGGATTGTATCGTACATCTCAGACGTTGTCTTCTTCTCATGGATATGAGGCACTATATGATCTTTGACCCCTTATAGAATGATCCTCTGTTAAAATTGGCAACTAGGGCCAAACTCCATGTGGATCACCTTATTTATGGCTTCTGATATTTTTCCTAGATTCCTCTCATTGAGAGGTGTAGGATTGATCTAAAGATCATTCGATTTCGATAAGTATTTATGGAGATATGAATTTATTTTAATTATGGACAAATTGTCAAAGTCGACCAACAAATTTATGTAGGCTCAGAAGCCCTACAGTCATGTCTGTTCAACCTCAACGTTTGCATATAAATACAAGGAGCATCCTCCTCATTTGGACAATTCAATTCACTCATCTTCTCTCTCTCTCTCTCCTACGCATAAAAGTAGCCTCTCTCTCTCTCTCACACGTGTGGATGAAAAGGAAGACGTCCTAGGGCAAAGAAGACACAAAAAGGACGCTAGGACAGCAGGTCATCTCTTTGACCAGCGTTGACCAAGCATTGACCTTCTAGAAGTGTGGATTGGGTGGGGTTGCCTCTCTAGGCAAGCCACAATTTTTGGCACGAAAATCGAGGCAATCTGACCTCTGGTTTGACCGGTATTGACTGCCCTAGTTTAGGGCTGTAGTTGACTTCAGAAATTTGCAAATTAACTGAACTTTTGGGGCTGTTCAAGGGCTGTTTCTTTAGGCTGTTCGACGACAAGTTGGCCGGAAATTGACCAAGTATTTTAGAGGTCAATTTCAGCTAGTTTGACCAAGTTTGACTTTGCTGATCTAGGGTTTGCTGTTGCTGATATAAAATTACAGAATTCAGATTCTGTACTATTTCTCTCTGCTGAACTATTGAAGATAAAAGAAGATTTGATCAAAGGGTTTCCCCGCATTTGGGTTTGTCCCTGGCTAGCTGCCACATCTTATCTCTCTTGTCTTGGCTTGTTTTCTGTTGATCATTTAATGTTCTATCTGCACTTTACTTAATGTATATGTGATTGCTAATCTGTGGCTAATAAGAAGAAAAATAAGTAAACTGCTCTAAGCATAGAACATACCATAATTTAACATCTTCTTTGCCGTGATATCATTCTTATTACGCTGGGTCAATTGTTGGACATCTTGTGGTGGTGGGATAACCTGCTTCATGAATTCTCCCACACCATTATCTTCCAACACTATCATAATCCTCCCTTTCCAAGCTATGAAGTTCGATGCTCCCTCTAGACAGTGATCTGCTCTCAATCCTCGGTAAGCCATCCCGCTTCCCTTGAGAACGCTTTAAAACCTGCCCACTAACAACCTGTAATCCTTCACAAAATATTGTACTTAGGGCTTTGGAGGTTGCCCACCTCACTGCTCCTTTAGTCCGTCAAAGTCTGTAATCTTTTGAGCCTGGATATTTCTGCCACTAATAGCACTTTTGTTGTCCTTCACAAGATCTGCTTTTTGGCCACACTACTAACACCCCTCCACCTGTACTTAAGATGCCACCAAAACTGTCCAAACTGGACTTTCTCCTCTAGCAGAACAATATCAACAAAAGGAGACATACATGCCTTATTTCTGCTCCCTTTGTCCTTGGCAACTGTGCAATTTTTATGAGCTCTGGTTAGGGCACAACAACAACCCTAAATATGCTCAAAGTGACTACAATTCTCTTTCCCAACCGCCCTCCCTAACTTGCTATCCCTTCTATCACTTCCAACACTCCTGTATAGCCTTTTGGGCCCTCTAAAAGATGCCTATAGGTCTGGGATTTTGCAACTAGTGCATAGCAGATGTTTTGAACTTGTTACCAAAGAGAAGACCACCCTTTGTTCACCCGCGCTGTACTTTTTGTGGATGTGGCCTAGTGTGTAGACCCTCTCTAGGTCTCTCGACCCTCCAACCAAGAGCTACCTCACGTTTGCAATTACATAGAATTTCCGCGGCCTAAACAAAAGACAAAACACTTCCTGTTGTTGCACAAGGTCAACCCAGATCTCCCTCCTATAGCCTCAGCCTCTTGCCCATGCAACTCGACCCTCCAAACAATCTAGAAAAGATGCAACCCTTGCTCCTTTTCACCTTCGTTGGAGTCCTTCTTCTGCAGCCACTTCAAAGATCTTCCTTGATGTGTTTTGCACTTTGGATGTGCTATCTTTATTCTGATCCGAGCTTAGATACCATGTAGAAAATCTAAAAAAGTATGATATGCTAATATGAGCAATCTGCAATAAAATTATGCTCACATAAACACAAAATTAATCTACTAGATGCAGTGGAATAGGAACATAAATAAAAGCATAGTCGCAATTAAAAACACATAATTATCTAGGGAACCCAACTAGGAAACCCTCTGCTTGTTTGAGAATTTTGTTGATAGAAAAACTGAGCAATTTATCTATTCCAAAATACAACTGTTTCAATTTGAAAGACACACTTGTCTTTCTTGCTTGTTCTATGTTTGAAACCTTTGCGAGACTGCTAATCTCTGTTGCCCTCTACCAGTCGGTGCACAAGCTTCTTTTGCACACTCTTCCTCTCACAAGCTCCACACACAAATTCGTGCTTCCTATTGCTTGGTCTCACCAACTCCTGCTCACCAAAACAATGATTAAACTTGTGCGTTCATTCCTCCTTTTAAAAGACAATTCGAATGGGTAAATTAGTGAGTTTTCTAATTAAGAAATGATTTTGTGATTAATTGAGTTAGTGCGAGTTCACTGCTCATGCAACTCGTCCTATTTCAAGTCAACCTTTTAAAAGTCTAGGGAAGCAAATTGGGAAAACCCTCTGTTTGTTTGAGAATTTTATTGATAGAGAAACTAAGCAATTGATCTCTTACAAAATACAACAATTTCAATCTGAAAGACACACTTGTCTTTCTTGCTTGTCCTAAGCTTGAAACCCTTGCAAGACTGCTGATCTTTACTACCCTCTACCAACCTGTGCACAAGCTTCTCTTGCACACTCTTCCTCTGACAAGCTCCATGCACAAACTCGTGCTTCCTATTGCCATGTACCCTGTGTAACTTTGTGGCTGCTTGTTAAAATTGGAAACTAGGGCCAAATTCCACCTTGAGATGACTCATTCGATGGAGATGATGACTGCATTAAATTTCTCTTTTCGAGAGGACCAAAATTGATATAAAGATCATCTAATTTGGACAAGCATATGTGTGTTTTTGAATTTATGCCCACACGTGCAAATTCATCATGTAGGTTCATGAAGCCCAATGGACATGTCACTTCAACCTCAACAACTTGTATAAATACAAGTTACGTGTCACCTCATTTGGCATCACCATCACTCACACATTCTTCTCTCCTCTTCTCTCATTGGTTCATACAACTATTGGCATTCTCTCTTTCTCACATATGTGGCAAGGAGGACGAATTTCAGAATTTTCTACAGTTTGACTAGGGTTTGACCAATGTTGACTTTGACTTTTTGGGCATCTTTTGACTTTGATTTTCAAGGCGAATTTTTGTCTCAACAGGCCATATTTTTGGGCACAAGAATCGAGGCAAAAGGAGGACTTTGACTTGTGTTGACTGTAGGACTGTTTGATCGCAGGGTTGAGTTCAGGTTGACCAAGTTTGACCACAAATTTTATGATTGTTTTGGGCTGACTTTGGTCACTGTTGTAGCCCGAGTTTGACTACCTTTGACTAAGCTTCAAAGGAGATGTTTGACTGTTGCGTTGACCATCTTTGACTTTTTGGTTAGGGATGAGTTTGACTGCATATTTGACAGGGTTGTTTTGACTTTGATTTGGCAAGTCAATTTTGACTTTTTGTACTCTCTCTGTGTGTTTAACATTTGATATAATAATTAGAAGAATTGATCAAAGGGATTCCCCACATTGGGGGTTTTCCCTGACATCTGCCAAACCTGGTGTCATATTGTCTTGCATTTTATTTCATGTTCTATCTACAATAACTGTTAATGTGATTGCTATTGGAAAACTAAATTGGAAATTGTCATTGAGCTGCTAAAGGAACATTGAAGTAATTGTGCTAAGCATAGAACATATCATTGTTAACTAAAATTAACATGGTATTAGAGCCCAGGTGAAGACAAAGCCCAAGAAAGAAAGAGAAAAGCAATCACTAAGAGAGATTTATTGGATGAGTTTTAATGGCTTCTTCATCTTACTTCAAGACTGAGGACAAGGTCAATGACAAATCTAACTATCATGCATGGAAGATGACTTTGGACCTGACTTTAGAGGAGCATTAAGTATTGGACTATGTGCAGGGAAAAGTGGTGGAGCCTCCTTCAAATGCACCAACTGCTACTAAGATGAAGTATAGAAAATTGAGGTCAAAGCCAAGAAAATTTTGGTTGGCTCTATTCAAAAGCATTTGGTTGCCTATATTTCTGATTTGGAAACTTCTAAGGAGATACATGATAAGCTGGTTGTGATGTTCAGAGTGAACAATGCAAATCAAATCCTCTTTCTCAAAAACAAGTTGAAGGACATCAAGGTGGACAAAGGGGAGTCTATCCAATCCTACTTCATGAGGATCACACAAATCAAGAATGATCTTCTATCTATTGGAGAAATTATTGCTGACAGGGAGCTCACTCCCATTGCACTTGGGGGTCTTTCAAGAGCATGGGATGTGTTTAACATCACCATTCTCAACAATGACAAGATTTTTAGTTTCGATGAATTATTGGCTAGATGCACTCAAGAGGAAAATTGGATGATGGAGAGAGATGCTTTCAAATGGAAATGAACCTACTGCTTTCTTCGCTCATGCTAAGAGGAAAAATAATGTTGGTCCAAAGAGACAAGGTCAAGGATTCAAGCAAGGATTCAAAGAAGGAAGGAAAGGAAGGTGCTACAATTGTAACAAGTTTGACCACTATGCTAGAGAGTATCCTCACAAGAAGAATTCTTCAAGGGATGACAACAACAACAACAACAACAATTTCAAAGGCAATTGCAATCAAAGGAACAACATGTTCAACAATAAAGGAAAGAGGAATGCTCCCACTGCTCAATATGGAAATGGTTGACCTTCCAAAAGATTAAGAAATTCCAGGCACGTGGAAAGTAATGTTGTAGAAAAACAAAAGGAATTTTATCTTATTTCCACTCTATCTACTGCCTCTCCTTTGGATACTTTTAATCATTGGTTGATTAATAGTGGAGCCTCAAAGCACTTCACTGGGTATAAGGAGGCCCTCTCAAATTTGATTGAAAAGAAGACTAATTTGGAGATCATACTTGGAGATAATGCTACCTATCACATGAAAGGGATAGGTACTATCACTCTTCACTTGAATCAAGGTCAAACCATTCATCTACAAGAAGTGTTGTATGTGCCCGATTTGAAGAAGAACTTGTTATCTATTTCTGCGATGGAAGATAAAGGTTTCAAGGTAGCATTCATCGATGGAAAGGTACATATTTGGCAAAGAAACCCTAAAGATGCATTCACACTTGGATTTAGGGTTGATGGTTTCTATCAAGTTGTAGGAAGTCCTTTGGGAGCTTTGACTTGCAATACTTCTCTTCAATCTAAATTATGGCACCGAAGATTTGCCCACCTTCATTATAAAGCCTTACCTGGGGTAAGGAAGATGGTCATAGGTATGCCCGAGTTCAACACAAATCATGAAGGGGTTTGTCAGGGTTGTGCATCTGGGAAACTGACAAGGGGACCATTCCCTTCTAGTGAAAGCCAAACTACTGATATTCTTCAATTGGTCCATTATGACCTATCTGTTACGTTTCCCGTAACATCGTTGGGAAGATACTTATATTATGCAATCTTTGTGGATGACTTCTCACGCAAAACATGGATCTATTTCTTAAAGAAGAAAGATGAAGTGTTCAAATGGTTTCGTTCTTTTAAAGCCTTGGTGGAAAATCAAAGAGGGAAGAAGATCAAAATATTGAGGACCAACAATGGAACAAAATATGAATCAAATGAATTCAATAACTTTTGCAGAGAGACTGGCATTAAGAGGGAGACAACTATTCCATACACTCTAGAGCAAAATGGAGATTTTGAAAGGAACAATAGAAAAATCATGGAAGCCACCTGTGCCATGCTCCATGATCAAGGTCTACCGAAGTTCTTATGGGGAGAAGTTGCCAACACTGCCGTGTATGTTCAAAATAGGAGCCTGCATCAAGCATTGGATTTCAAGACACCCAAAGAAGTTTTCACTGTAAGAAACTTGATGTTTTTCATTTTAGAATATTTGGTTGCCTCGTGTATTTTCATGTGCCTAAAGAGAAAAGAAATAAGTTGGAAGCATCTGGGAAGAAAGGTATATTTGTGGGCTACAATGAAAATTCAAAGGCATATAGATGTGAAAATTCTATCATTGCAACAACTGATTTATTTTACCTCCTTATTTTCCAATAAGTTATTTATGAAAACCCCTCAGTAAACATTAAAATAAATTCTGCTGTAGATATCACACCATAATACAGAAACAAGTACATCCACAAGAATCAAAAATATCAACATAGATATTTTGGACAATTATCCCCAGAAAAACCCAATGCAGGAAAACCAGTGCAGCAGAGGAGGATTTTATTAATCAACTATTCTTGAGTACAATTGGGTGCCAAACTGGCCTACCCAACAGAGATAAAGTCTCCAACACCTCTTCCAGACTCAGCGTCAGACTTGTTGGCCTCTGCGCAGCTGCCAAACCATCTGTGTTAACTTCTGCCTCTCTGCATCAACACTGGGCCTCTCTGCATCACCAACGTAGGCCCTCCAGTGACTGCGCAGTCCTACTGCTTCTCTAATCTTTGCGCTGATCTTCTAGTACTGTTCCTGACTCTCTGTTCCATACTCTCTACCTCTTGCTGCAATCCAGACCTCTAGTTCAAATTTCTTAGCAAACCCCGCTCCAGAAATCGAACTGATTGGTCTCCCTCAGTGCATCTCCATCTGACCCTCAAGTTCCCTTTTATACTTTTCCTGTTGATGAATCAATGACCAAGATTAAGTCCCTAATCAACGACTAAGATTAAAATAGACTTGATCCTTATCTTTTGGAAGCTTCTCATCCTTATCTTTGTTAATTCCCATTAATATTTTTATTTTCCTAAGTTTAGACTTAGGAACTCATTAAAAATATTAATTATTTTAATAACTCTTCATCTGGATGAATTTTTCCAAGACGATTTCTGGGTTTTGAAGATCTCATGTGCTTTAGCCTCTCCACCAATTTTCATGGCTAGAGCACATCCGATGCTACCCCAATTCAACACTCCCCTCTTAGTGAGGACTGTGCTATGGTAATACTCCACACTGAGCATTACTCCGATTATACGACACCGGTACCAGTGTCGATGCTAGGCCTCCCCGCCCAACATCCTTTGCACTGCTGCATCTTGTACTGCTGCCCATGACTCTATCACTGCCATTGCTACATCTGTACTGCAACTCCCTCTACATCCGTGCTGCTACTCGTCCTTCTTCCCAACACTGCATCTGCACTGCAACTCCCTCTGCATCGATGTTGTTGCTGGTCCTTCTTCCCAACACTGCATCAGCACTGCAACCCCTTCTCATCATGCTGCAACATGCTACTGCTAACTGCTATTACACTGCAACATCATACCCATTTCTGCTACTGAAATGGATTCTTTATCATCCCCATCTTCTCCTTGAAATAATCAAACTTGGTTCTTCCAAGGGCCTTGGTAAGGATGTCTGCCACCTGTTCTCTTGTAGGAGTGTAGCTCAACTATACAACTCCTCGTTGGACACAGTCTTTGAAAAAGTGATAATGAATATCAGTATGCTTTGACCGATCTTGAAATACTGGATTTTCAGAGAGCTTGATGCAACTCTAATTATCACACATGATGCTGGTCACCTCCATCTTTCTTCTGAATAGGTTCACTAGTAGTTTCCTAAGCCATATGGCTTCGCATGAAGCTGTGCTTGCAGCCATATATTCTGCTTCATCTGAGCTCAGAGCTACAGATTTCTGTTTCCTACTGCACCAGGAGGTCATTCCCGATCCAATGTTGAAACAGTACCATAGGTACTTTTTTGATCCACTGAACTTCCAATCCAATCTGCATCAGTAAATCCACTCAATCTGATATCCTTACTCCTGGTGTACAAGAGTCCATAATCGACTGTTCCCTGTATATATTTGAGAACATGTCTGGCTGTTGCCCAGTGCGCCCTCTTCAGTTTCACCATGAATTGACTGAGGGTGTTGACAGTGTAACAAATGTCTGGTCTAGTATTGACCAGATACATCAAAAACCCTATGAGCTGCTTGTGTAAGGTGGGATCAACATCCTTGTTTTCTGAGGCATCAATTTTCTTCTAGTTGGTGATCATTGGAGTAGCCATGGGTCTACGATCCTACATCCTGAATCTCTTCAGAATTTTTGTAGCATATCTCCCTTGCCCAAGGAAGATCTCCCCCTTTTGTGGCTAGATTCTTCTTGTAGTCTCCGATGAGCCTGGATGATCCCGTCAGGAAGAGATTATCCACATATAATACTAGGATTAGAGGCTCATTCTATACAACTAGATAGTAGAGATTTGGATCTGCGTCACTCTTGATGAATCCCATCTTCTGCAAGTAGCCGTCAATTCGACCATACCATGCTCTAGGTGCTTGTTTCAACCCATACAAGGCTTTCTTCAATCTGCATACGTTAGACTTCTTCTCATGTGTTTCAAAGCCTTATGGCTGTTCAATATATACCTCCTCTTCTATCACCCCGTTCAAGAATGCCATTTTGACATCCATTTGATGAATCTCCTATCCCATCTGTGCTGCAAGAGATATCACGGTTCTAATAGATGTATACCTGGCTACTGGGGGAAGGTCTCTTTGTAGTCAATTCCTTCCTTCCGAGCATACCCCTTAGCCACAAACCTGGCTTTGTATTTTTCCACATTGCCGTCTGCAGCGTATTTAATTTTGTAGATCCATCTCGAACCTACGACTAATCTGTCTTGAGGCCTCGGCACTATCTCCCAGACATTGTTCACCATTATGGAGTTGTATTCCTCTACCATCGCATCCAACCAAACTTGATGTTGAGCAGCCTCCTGAAAATTGCCAGGCTCCCTATCTTGAGCTACTAATGCTTGATATCTATCTCGTTGTTTTCGCTCCCTTTTTCTGTTTCTTGGTGTATTGATGAAATCCTTTGCATCTTGCAGAATCTGACGAAGTTCCCTACTCGTTCTTCCTTTGGTAGCAGGTGCTCCTCCTCATCCTGTGATTCTCCTTGATCCGAGGAAGAATTCTTTACTTCCGTTGGTTGAAGTGGTTTGACCAACGACTCATCTTTTGACTGCTCAGAAGGCATTTCTCGAGATTTTCTGAAGGCCCTGTCCTCCCTCAACTTCACATCTTGTCGAACTACTACCTTCTTGCTCCCTGGAAGATAGATTCTATATGCCTTAGCGTTCTCGCTATATCCCACTAGATATCCTTTCTCTGCAGTTTGATCCAGCGTCTTCCTCTTTTCCTCGGGTATGTGACAATATGCTAAGCTCCCAAATATCTTGAAATGACTAACTTCAGGGGTCTTCCCTGTGAAGACTTTCTCTGGAGTAATCTTGCCCAATGCCCGATGAGGAGTTCTATTCTGAACATAGATTGTCGTGTTGCATGCTTCTGCCCACAAGAACTTTGGCATATCCTGATCATACATCATGGCTCTAATTGCTTTTATGATAGTCTTGTTCTTTCTTTTTGCTACCCCATTCTGCTCCGGATTGTAAGGAGTTGTCCACTCTCTTCTGATGCCCTCCTTAGCCCAAATATTATTGAATTCCATATCAACATACTCTCCACCATTATCTGAGCGCAAAACTTTTATTTTCTTCCCTGTCAGATTCTCCACCAGAGCCTTGAACTCTTTGAATTGACATAAAACCTCGTCCTTGGTTTTCAGAAAATAAATCCAAGTTTTCCTTGAGTGGTCATCAATGAAGGTGACGAAGTATTCGACACCACTAAAAGCTTTAGTGGACATAGGTGCATAGATATCTAAGTGTATCAATCCTAGTACACTCTTGTCCCTGTTTTTACCTCTAGGAAATGCCGCTTTGGCAAACTTTCCCAGAGCACATCCTCTGTATACATCATCTCGTTTTGTACTAAGATTCGAAACTCCTGTTACAGTTTTCTTGAGAATTCTCAGAGCCCCATGGTGCAAATGTGACATTCTTTTGTGCCATAGTTCGTTCAAATCCTTGTCTCCATGACTGCCTATCAGTGCCATTGGTGATTCTAGTTGTAATCTGTAGTATGTACAACCTGTTACTTTTGATCCCGATCTGCACTTTCTTTTTCCAGCTTGGGTGTCTGACATATACATTCTCCTTGATGAAGAGAACGTCATAGCCCTTGCGTTGAAGTTGCGATACGAAAAGTAAGTTCATCTCCAGTACTGGTACATGCAACACATTGGGAACACAGAACTGCTCTCCTGTTTTTGTTTGAAAAACTATGGTACCCTTCCTTACTGGAGTACAGTTTGCCTTATTCACCATGGCGATCTGAAAATTCATCCTTTCCTCCTGATAATCTGAAAAACATTCTCGGATTCCACTGTCTATGTACCATACCTCTGATGATGCAGAGCTAGTCACACAAGCA
This sequence comes from Pinus taeda, assembly GCA_000404065.3. Taxonomy (NCBI): domain Eukaryota; kingdom Viridiplantae; phylum Streptophyta; class Pinopsida; order Pinales; family Pinaceae; genus Pinus; species Pinus taeda. The sequence continues at coordinate 334,738 of APFE031577338.1, forward strand.
ACTTCTTCTTCCAATTTGGAAGCCAACATAGAGAAATCGAAATTATTGTCTCTTGTGCAATTTTCTAAAAATTTGTGCAAGTCTCCTGACGTAGATGCCTCTGCATCATGGTCTCGACCCTAAATTGATTTTCCCTTCCTGTCTCTGATTACTTGCTCTGATACCATGTGAAAATTCTATCACTACAACAACTGATTTATTTTACCTACTTATTTTCCATTAAGTTATTTAAAATAAATTTTGCTGCAAATATCACATCATAATATAGAAACAAATACATGCACAAGAATCAAACACATCAACACAGATATTTTGGACAATTGTCCCTGGAAAAACCCAATGCAGGAAAACCGGTGCAACAGAGGAGGATTTATTTATCAGCTATTCTTGAGTACAATTGCGTGCTAAATTGGCTTACCCAACAGAGATAAATTCTCTAGCACCTCTTCCAGACTTAGCGTCAGACTTTCTGGCCTCTGCGCAACTCCTAGACCATATGCGTTAGCTTTTGCCTCTCTGCGTCAGCACTGTGCCTCTCTGCGTCACCCACGCAGGGCCTCCAGTGATTGCGTAGTGCTGCTACCTTTGCGTCTGCGTCTCTAATCTCTGTGCTGATCTTCTAGTACTGTTCCTGACTTTGTTCCGTACTCACTACCTCTTGCTGCAATCTAGACCTCTAGTTCGAATTTCTCATCCAACCCCGCTCCAGAAATTGAACTGACTGGTCTCCCTCAGTGCATCTCCATTTGACCCTCAAGTCCCCTTTTATACTTTCCCTGTTGATAGACCGAGATTAAGTCCCTAATCAATGGCTGAGATTAAAATAGACTTGATCCTTATCTTTTGGAAGCTTCTCATCCTTATTTTTATTAATACCCATTAATATTTTTATTTCCCTAAGTTTAGATTCAGGAACTCATTAAAAATATTAATTATTTTAATAACTCTTCATCCGGATGGATTTATCCAAAACGATTTCCAGGTTTTGGAGATCTTATGTGCTTCAGCCTCTGCACCAATTTTCATGGCTAGAGCACATCCGATACTACCCCAAATCAACAATAGAATCTATGTGCCTCGTCAAAGAGACGTGGAAATAAGCCGTGATGTCACCTTTGAAGAAGACACTGCCCTTGGGAAAGTCAAAGATCTACCCATTTCAAGGAAGGACAATGATGATGCTGTAGAAAAACAGGATGAACTTCCGACAGATGAGCTTATGCCTGATGGATCCCATTGATCCACCTCCTGGTGATCCCTCTACCTGAAGGAAAAGACCTTTGTGGCTCAAAGCTACTCTTGAAAATGATGAAAGGCCTATTGCTCCAAGAGGGACATTCTATGAAAGACTACAGATGGACGCATTGTGTACTGCATACTCCCTATGTCTAGGATGCTTGGTGTTCAACAACTTGATCTGGGATCAAGTTTGATTGAGGTTCTACCTCTGGACTGAATTTTGTTAGTGGAGAGTGGTAAGGTCTTGTGACTCACTCTTGATCGATTCTTCATTTTTATATTAGTGTTCAACAAAGCAGAGATGAGATGAGATACAAAGATGGTACATGACGTTAGGAGGCATGATGATCGATGATGATGGATGGATTGACAGGTGGAATTCTCCCTAGTTGAGAGGGAGTGTTAAAATTGGAAACTAGGGCCAAATTCCACCTTGAGACAGCTCATTTGATGGAGATGATGATTTCATTAAATTGATATAAAGATCATCTAATTTGGACAAGCAGAAGTGTGTTTTTGAATTTATGCCCACACATGTGCAAATTGTTCGGGTCGGCCACATTATCATGTAGGCTCATGAAGCCCAATGGACGTGTCACTTCACCCTCAACAACTTGTATAAATACAAGTTACCTCTCACCTCATTTGGCATCATCATCACTCACACATTCTTCTCTATCCTTCTCTCATTGGTTCATACAACTATTGGGCATTCTCTCTCTCACAAGTGTGGTAAGGAGGATGAATTTAAGGACAAAATTGTAGCGCTGAAGTTTCAAAATTTTCTGCGGTTTGACCAGGGTTTGACCTACGTTGACTTTGAATTTTTGTGCATCCTTTGACTTCAATTTTCATGGCAAATTTCTGTCTCAATATGCCACATTTTTGGGCACGAGAATCGAGGCAAAAGGAGGACTATGTTGACTGTAGGGTTGACTTTAGGTTACCCAATTTTGACCACACATTTTATCATTGTTTTGGGCTTTGACTGCCTTTGACTGAGATTCAAAGGAGAAGTTTGATTGCTACATTGACCATCTTTGACTTTCTGATTAGGGTTGAGTTTGACTGCAGTTGATTGCAAATTTTACAGGGTTGTTTTGACTTTGATTTGGCAAGTTAAATTTTAACTTTTTGTACTCTCTCTTTGTGTTGAACATTTGATATAATAATAAGAAGAATTGATCAAAGGGTTTTGCCCACATTGGGGCTTTTCCCTAACATCCGCCAAATTTGGTGTCCTCTTGTCTTGGCTTGTCTTCTGCATTTTATTTTATGTTCTATCTACAGTTACTGTTAATGTGATTGCTATTGGAAAACTAAATTGGAAATTGTCATTGGGCTGCTAAAGGAACATTGAAGTAATTGTGCTAAGCATAAAACATACCATTATTAACTAAAATTAACACTACTTCTTGATGCTGGGAGACTCAACTCTCTTTTGATCTCCCTTAACCAAATCCTTTGCCCACTTGACTCAAATTCCCTACATTGGAAGTCTCAGATTGAGTGGTTGCTTCCACTCACCCTAGGCTATGGTCCTCATCATCTTGCTGGTCAGCACAACGGCCAACTAGCTTAGACTGAAATTGAGATATTGGTTGAGGCTCCATCTTGAGATCTCTATCCTGCTCTTGCTCAACCACCACATCTCTACTCTGAGAACTCCCTTCCTTGCTGCTCAAGGATGCACTTGTCTGAACCTGCAACTTGTAGAGATTCTTTACATTAACACCTATTTGCTTCTTACATCCAAAAGCTAAGTGTTGGAGGTAAGCCTTACTTCTGCTGAAGATGACATCATATCCCTTGTCCTCAAGGATAGCTACTGAAATAAGATTCTGCCTCAATCCTGGAACATAGAGAACATCTCTAAGATGAATAGGATTACCTCACTCCCTTTGAAAACTTACATTAGCAACTCCTCTAGTTGCATATTAACCATCATCTTCTAGCTCAATTTGAAACTGCATGTCATTCTCTTTCAAGTAGTTGAAACTCTTCCTGTTCCTGGTCATGTGGAAGGAAGCCCCTGAATCAATATACCATATATTGTTATCTGTGAGCTTGCTAGGCAAGAAATCAATGAGAAATCTTTCTCGAACTGGGCAGAAAATGCATCTACATCTGAAGCTCTAGCCCTCTAGTTAGGGCTACTGACTGTCCATGTCAGCTCCCCTAAACCTGGTCCCAAAGACTCCCTCAGTAACCTGCGGTCTCCTGTCTCCTCCTTCTAGAAGCCTTTTATATGCGCTGGACTATAGGACTATTTGTCATTTGTTCAGGCCTTTCGGCCCCTGCAAAACAGAGGCCATAGGGCTCGACCCACCTTCCAATAACATAATTATGATATGCTAATATGAACAATCTGAAATGTATAGTGATGTGTGGTTTGACGGTAAGCCACTTGGGCAAAGCCCGACAGACCGAAGTTCAAATCTCATTGAGTACACTGACCTGTTGTGGTGGAAGCTAAAGGGGCGGATTCCCCAATCCCGTCTTGGCGGCACGTGAGTCTGCTCTTGCTAAAATCATAGGATCTTAGTATACCCGACTTGCAGGTGGTTGGCTATGCTCTTGGTGTTATAAAGGTAGCTATGAGGATTGATCCTGGGTCTCCCATAGATTAGGATTCGCAGTTACCAATTCACCATGTGGTTAAAAAAAAAATATGAACAATCTGAAATAAAATTTCTTCTCACATAAACAAAATTTCTCTACTAGATGCAGCGGAATAGGAACATAAATAAAATCACAATTACACAATTCAACAACATTGGATTGTCTAGGGAACACAATTGGGAAAACCCTTTGCTTGATGAGAATTTTATTGATAGAAAAGGCTGAGCAATTTATCTCTTACAAAATAATTGTTTCAATATGAAAACAACCTAGTTTTCTTGCCTTGAACCAATCTTGAAACCCTTACAAAACTGCTGATCTTTGCTGCCCTCTACCAACCTGTGCACAATCTTCTCTTGCACACTCTTCCTCTCACAAGCTCCACGCACAAACTTGTGCTTCCTATTGCTTGGTCTCACCAACTCGTGCTCATCAAAACAATGATTAAACTTGTGCCTTTGTTCCTCCTTTTAAAGTCAATTCGAATGGTCAAAATTAGCGAGTTTCTAATTAAGTAAGATGCTTTTGTGATTGATTGAGTTAGCATGAGTTAATTGTTCATGCAACTCGTCCTATTTGAAGTCAACCACTTGAAAATCAATCACTTGTGCTTTTCCTCAATCAACTCACACTAGAAAATCAAAAACTCGACTTTCAATTTCAACACATCAGTTACTGCAACCTAACTTGTCCTAGTTTTTAGGGACATTCCTAAATTTAGGAACTCGTCTTAATTTATAGGAAATCTCCTAATATTTAGGAACTCAAGCATGCACAAGAAGGAACTCGAATTTGACTCCTTGAATTAAGGCACACATCAAGGAATCATTTTCTCGCTACTATTTTCAACACTCCCTCTTAGCGAGGAAAGTGTTCCTGGAAGAACCTCATCCACCTGGATTTTTCTCCAACACTACTAAGTTCTTTGCTGCTGCAGCTGCTCCTTCTGAACTAGAAGACTTCCCCGCTTTCTTCCGCAAAACCTGCTTTGAAGACCTGTTCTTTCCCACCATGCTTTGTAAGTCCACCTCTTTATTCATAAGTGCCATGTACCATGTGTACCTCTGTGGCTACTTCTTGATGCTGGAGGACTCACCTCTCTTCTGATCTTCCTTAACCAAATCCTTTGCCCACTTGGCTCTAACTCTCCCTATACTGGAAGTGTCCGACTGAGTGCCTACCTCCTCTTGCTCTGGGCTATAGTCCTCATCATCATCATCCTGTTGGTCAGCCCAATTGCCAACTAGCTTAGACTGAAACTGGGATATTGGTTGAGGCTCCATCTTGAGAGCTCTATCTTGCTCTTGCTCAACCACTACTTCTCTACTCTGTGAACTCCCTACCTTGCTGCTCAAGGCTGCACCTATCTCTACCCGCAACTTGTAGAGATTCTTCATCCTCACACCTATCTGCTTCTTACACCTAGAAGCTAAATGCGAGAGGTAAGCCTTATCTCCACCGAAGATGATATCATATCCCTTGTCCTCAAGGGTAGCCACCGAAACAAGACTCTACCACAATCCCGGAACATAGAGAACATCTTTGAGATGAAGAAGATTACTTGATTGCCTCTGAAAACTCACAGTACCAACTCCTCTAGCTGCATACTGACCATCGTCTCCTAGCTCAATTTGAAACTGCATGTCTTTCTCCTTCAGGTGGCTGAAAACCTTCTTGTTCCCGTTCATGTGGAAGCATGCCCCTGAATCAATATACCATATACTGCGATCTGCTGAGCTTGCCATGCAGGCAATCAATGAGAAATCTTTCTCGAACTGGGCAAAAAATGCATCTACCTCCGCTGATGCAGTGACATGATTCTTACTAGACTCTTTCTTCTTCTGATTAGGACACTTAGAAGCATACTGCCCAAACTCATGGCAATGGAAGCACTTGATCTTACTTAGATCCTTCTTCTTGCCCTTCTCATTAGACCCGACCTCTCCTTCTTGCCCTTGGCCTTGTTACTCTTGCCTGCATAGTTCTCCTCGTCCTCGATCATAAATGATCTCCCTTCTATGGTTCTTCTTTGGATCTCTTCCTATATGCAGTCAATCCAAAACCTTTCCCAATTTGGGCAGTTCTCTCTCTCACTAACAACATCTTGGAACCCTTTCCATGACTTGTGAAGTCCAAGTAAGGCAAAACTTAAAAGATCATGATCAGATACAACCACTCCCACCCCACCTAGTTCATCTCGTACCTTAGTGAACCTTATCAAATATGGGATGGTGGGCTCATCCTTGATCATTTGGATACTCCTCAACTTCTCCTTAAGAGCAAGCTTCCTAGTATCACTGGTACTCTGATACAACTTCAAGATTGTATCATACATCTCATACACTGTCTTCTTCTCATGGATACGAGGCACTATATGATCTTTGATCCCTTCTAGACTGACCCTCCTTGCCTTGATGTCATTCTTATTATGCCAGGCCAATTGTTGGACATCTTGTGGTGGTCGAATAGCCTGCTTCACGAATTCTCCCACACCATTATCTTCCAACACTATTATAATCCTCCCTTTCCAAGCTATGAAGTTCGGTGCTCCCTCTAGACACTGATCTGTTCTCAATCCTTGGTAAGCCATCCCGCTTCCCCTGAGAGCTCTCTAAAACCTGCCCACTAACAGGCTGTAATCCTTCACAAAGACTGTACTTAGGGCTTTGGAGGCTGCCACTTCGCTGCTCCTTTAGTCCGTCAATGTCCGCAAACTTTTGGGCTTAAATATTCTGTCTCAGCTAGCACTCTTGTTGCCCTTAACAAAATCTGCTCTCTGGCCACAATTTAGGCACCTACTAACAACCCTCCCCCTGTACTTAAGCTGCCCACAAAACTTGTCCAACAGGACCTTGTCCACTTAGCAACAAAATCAACTTAAAAACACCATGCTACATACCTTTTTATACTTTTCTGGGCCTGTGTGTCTGCTGTAGGTTCTTGGCCTGGTTATGGCTTTTGTTAGTTCACTTCAGCACTATCTACCTGCTCCCAAAAAACCTCCTTAGGCTGCAGTTCTCCTTTGCCTACAAGCTCCTCTCATGCGCTGGTTTCTAGGGTTGGTTCTATCCCACTGTTAGAACTTTCGGCCCTCCTCAATCTGAAGTTACAGGGCTTGGCTCTCTTGGCCAGACTACACAGAATTTCAGCCTGATTTCAGAGTGGTATACCACCAAGAAACTTGCACAAAAAGCCGCCCAGAATTCCCTTCAACTTGGCCTGCGCTTCTGATCAAACTCGGCTCACTAACTGTCATAGAAATCACCCCAAAACAGATGTCTTTCACCTTCGCTGAGCTCCTTGATCCGCAACTTGCCTCAGATGATGTTTTCCTTATGATTCGTTGCTCTTGGATGTGCCAATCACCTTGTGATTGTCTTTACTCTGATCCATGCTCTGATATCATGTAGAAAATCCACAAAATCTGATCTGCTAGTATGAGCAATCTGAAATAAAATTTCTTCTCACATAAACACATAATTTCTCTACTAGATTCAGTGGAATAGAAATAGAAATAAAATCACAATTACATAATTCAACAACACAATTGTCTAGGGAACCCAACTGGGAAAACCCTCTAGTTGATGAGAATTTTATTGATAGAAAAAACTGAGGAATTGATCTCTTACAAAATAATCGTTTCAATCTGAAAACAACCCAGTTTTCCTGCCTTGAACCAGGCTTGAAACCCTTACAAGACTGTTGATCTCTGCTGCCCTCTACCAACCCGTGTACAATCTTCTCTTGCACATTCTTCCTCTCACAAGCTCCATGCACAAACTTGTGCTTCCTGTTGCTTGGTGTCACCAACTCGTGCTCACCAAAACAACGATTAAACTTGTGCCTTCATTCCTCCTTTTAAAGACAATTTGAATGGTTAAAATTAGTGAGTTTCTAATAAAGGAAGATGCTTTTGTGATTGATTGAGTTAGCATGAGTTAACTGTTCATGCAACTCGTCCCTTTTCAAGTCAACCGCTTGAAAATCAATCACTTGTGCTTTTCCTCAATCAACTCCCACTAGAAAATCAAAAACTTGACTTTCAATTTCAACACATCAGTTAATTGCAGCCTAACAAGTCCTAATTTTTTGGGACATTCCTAAATTTTAGGAACTTGTCTTAATTTATAGGGAATCTCCTAATTTTTAGGAACTCGAGCATGCACAAGAAGGAACTCGAATTTGACTCCTTGAATTAAGGCACAAATCAAGGAATCACTTTCTCGCTACTATTCTCAACACCAAATTTATAGGAAATCTACTAATTTTTAGGAACTCGAGTCATGCCCAAGAAGGAACTCGTTTTGGCTCCTATGATTAAGGCACAAATCAAGGAACCCTTTTCTCGCTAATATTTTCAACACAATTTGTTTTTTGTTTTTTTGTTTCTATCTTAAGTTAATACGTCAACCTATATTTTGCAATGCACAATTTCTACGAGAATAGTTATTTTATGATAGAGATCGATAAAAGTAATTAAGTTGAAGTTAATGGATGAACCTACACAATTAATCTCAATATAAACTTATTATCCACCAATTTTAACATGTTAAGCCTGAAAAGTATGTGCTAATATTTATAATTAGGTAAAGATTATAGGTTAATGAAACCCAACATTTAAAAAAGTGAGGTGTAATTAACGCTGAGATATATAATAATAATAATAATAATGTCTTTTCAAGGTTATAGTGTAGTATCCCTGTATGGGGTGGATAGGGGCTTGCATGTGGAAAGGACAGGGGGCAGCCAGTTGCACCCTTGCAAGGAGTATGGTGAGTATGTGGCAATGACTTCCCCCCTTAATCAATTCGATGCAATGATCAATTAACTCATCTGATCTGGAGATTAACTGGCTGCGTGTGCAAGCCGACAGAGTTCAAAGCTTTCTGCATGTGATCTTGGTGATTGAAATGGACATTGAATATGGTAATCACCCCAACGCAGTTCAGGGAATGAATTGGAATGACAACAATTGGTTTAGTGCTTTTGCCATCCTTTATATCTGTGGCTCAGGGAGACAACTGACAAATATAATGCACCAGAACTACTAGTGCACCTTTGCACTCCCTTGTTTTTAAACCCATGATAAATTGGAGGAAGGACCAGGCCCTCCTAGCTTGGTTCCATCTTCCTACCTTGAGTATCCGTCAAAGAATTGGAGCAGTTTTGGTTTTAAAGGATCAGAGCTTCAACGTTCCAGGAATTGCAGGCCTCGTCAATTTCACGTTGTTGAGAGTTGCTGACATTCTTCGGCTAGCGTCGGCGTAGCCTTAGTTCCCTTGATACAAGATGCCTTTCCTTCCCAATGTTATAGTAGCCGTGACTTTGCAAGTATTCAGTTGCTACTCATCTGTGTTACATTTCGAGCTCACCCACCTTCTGTTTCATTGTTCTATTAGGAAAGCTCTGGGTAGTTTGAATTTTGGTTTCTTTTGCCTTGTATTTTGTTTAATTCTCTTTTGGGTGATTATCTGGAGCTTTTAAAAACTTCCTTGCTAGCCCTTTTCACTATCTCCAGACTGTTATCTATCCCTCTCCGTGTCCTTTTTTTCCCTTCTCTCATTCTCTGGCACCCCCGCTTTTCATGATGCCTCGTCAAAGGGCCAGATCTCGTAGAGGCTCAGGGGATCGTGGTGACTCTGGCAGCTCTCGAGCTCGCCTCAGAGCTCGTGCCTCAGCAAATCTTTACTGCCAGCAGATCCCCCTGGGGTTGCAACAGGGACTGCAGTATATGGAACAGGAAGTTATCAAGGACATAGAAAATCAATCAGATTCAGAAGTTTTGGCTGCAATGTTGGAATGGGTGCCAGACATGGGGAATGCTTGGGCTCAAGAAAACCATTATTTACTCACCATTGACCTTTACTGGCACATTAAGCAACTATTGGGCAAGGTGTTGTTTGAGCCCAATGAGAGCAGGGACGAGTTACTTCTTTGGATGGAGGAGCTCCAACTACTCTACTAGGACATGGATGAAAGGATGGAATCTCTTCCCCTGCGCAATTGTGATCCAGCAGCGCTGAAAAATCAACCTCAATGATACTCTGGGTATAATGCATTTAGCAGCAATGTTCCATTTTGCACTCTGTTTTAACTGCATGTTTCTTCAAGTTTTAGCTTCTCAGTACTTGGCTGATTAGACATCATTTTGTATGCTTGTTATCTACTGTGTTAAAGATAGCAAGCTTATTATTCAATTTTGCCTTTGATCTAGTTTTCAAACTGGCAAGTCAAGGCAAATGGAGAATCTGAGCAGTTATAGACAATGTAAATGCTTCATATATTAATATAAATATTTGAAACCTACAAATAAAGAAAAGGTTATGCTGTGGTAAAATATTGAATAGATGTATAAAATTTGGGTTAAAAATTTATGTATATATATGTAGACGACTGTTCTAAGGATTTTGGGAATAATGGTTGGTTTGTGGGTAGCCACTACATCAATTAATGGTCTTTCCTAGAATTGTTTGTCTTAGTTTCTCTTGTGCTAGGGTGATTTGTATTCTCTATTTAAAGTTTTGCTTTCTTTTGACCATTTTGAAGCTGTCATTCAAAGTGTTTTGTGAGAGGTTTCAATGTTCAAAACCTACAACTTTCATTAATTTTTGAGTTAAGAGACTGCTTGGAATATCTATCATTTTTGAACTACTCTGGATATAACCTTTCTGAATGGACGTGAAGTTCCTGAAATCCAATTGTACGGCTTGTGCCTACTCTTACTCCGGATATAATCTTTCTAAATGAATGTGAAGTTCTTGAACTCCAATCATATGACCTTTGCCTGGTCTTGCCTCGTTGAAGTTGAGATAACGGATTATACAACAAACCTCCAATGAAATTGGTTATTGCTCCCACAGGATAGGTTATTGTGTCTGGGTTCAATGTGGGTGATGTGGGCGACTAACAGCTGTTTTGAAGGCTATTCTTTTGGGTAGAACACCAAAGAAATTCTACAATAGTTTTCTGTTGTTAACACATGTACAAGCTATTCTTTTTAGGCTAAATTGAAATTGAAATTGAAATTGACATGTACATTGAAATCAATGCGTTAATTTCATTATATACTATACATGCATTGAGAAGAAAGTGACATCTATGTATGCAAATCATGTGATGGAGTCTGAATCTTGACAAGAGGAATTCGAATAAAAAAATACCAGTCTTTTGGACATAATCTGCCAACAGGATTCATTTGGCTGCATAGACTAATAACACTGCAATGAACACATAGAAAGGGTGAAAAGGAAGACAAACAATGGTTGTAGTCACAATCCTATCAAAGCTCATGAATACTAGTTAGTCTATTGACATCTGAAATATCATGTATGTCTCTTTGACAATCAAAAAGTAGACATAGGCATGCAAATTAACAAATCTTTCTGATTCTAAGAAAACTTGATTTCAATGTACATTTTTCATCATTTCTAGATCAATGCATTTAGAAATTAACATGTACATTGAAGTCTATGCATTATAATTTAAACAAAAACAGAAATAAAAATAGAAATTGACATTGAAAAAAGCATGTACATTGAAGTCAATGCATTGATCATAGTGTCTGTTTTTCATCTTTTTTTAAATCAACGCTTCTAGAAACTGACATGTACATTTGTTAATTTTTGATAACAATGGTATGTTCTATGCTTTAGCACAATTTACTTCAATGTTCTTTATCAGTCCAATGGCAATTTCCAATTATTTTCAGTAGCAATCACATTAACTTAAACACATTGATAGTAAATGCAAATAGAACATAAAAACATGTGCAGAAGACAAGCCAAGACTGGAGGACACAAGATATGGTGGATGCCAAGGGAAAAGCCCAATGTGGGGAAACCCTTTGATCAAATCTTCTTATTATTCTTCAATAGTTCAGCAGGGGTAGAGAGAGAGAGAAAATATCAAATTAACTTGCCCAAAACAGTCCTGTCCAAATCAGCAGCAATTGCAGCGTTAACCAGAAAGTCAACGCTGGTCAAAGCAACACCAAAATATCCTCCCAGCAGCTCGGTCAGCAGCAGATTAATTCGGCCTTCCAAGAGAGTCAAAGTCAGCCCAAAACAGTTCGGTCAACCTGGCGGTCAAATCTAAAGTCAATGCTGAAATCAACCCTGGTCAAACTGTCCCAATCACCTCGATTTCTGTGCCAATAAATGAGGCCTTCAAAGATCGAATTTCTGCCCTCAAAAAACGAAGTCAACGCTGGTTTGTTTTCCTGAAATTCGGCTAACAAACAATCCCAGAAATTCGGCCCACTGTCACATGTGCGAAGTAGAGAGACGCTGTCTCCAAGCTGTACGAATCAATCAAGAGAGCAGAGAGAGATATGTGATGAAATGAGTGATGTCCAAATGAGGAGAGAGGTCACTCCTATTTATACACTTCGATGAGGGTGAGGAGACACATCTATTGGGCTTCATGAGCCTACATTTCACTGAGGCTGAGCTTGACAATTTGTGCATGAGAGAGAATAAATTCAAAATTCCATTTCTGCTTATCAGAATGAGATGATCTTTATATCAAAATTGGACCTCTCGAAAAGAGGATTCCAATGCAAATATCATCTCCATCATATGAGCTGTTCTAAGGTGGAATTTGGCCATAGTTGCCAATTTTAACCCTCCATCTCAACTAGGGAGAATTCCACCTGCCAATTCATCTGTCATCCTGTACTCCTGTCATCCTGTACCATCCCTGTCATCATTGCTCTACCGAACCATGAAGTAATAATGAAGAAGAAGTGATCGAGAGTAAGTCATAAGATCATACCACTCTCCACTGACAAAAGTCAGTCCTTGATCCCATATCAAGTTGTTGAACACCATGCATCTTAGTCAGAGGGAGTACGACAGTACCCGATGCATCCATCGATAGTGCTATGGTTCCTAACCATCTTTTCCCAACTCATTGGCCAGATGAGAGGTACTTCTCATGAGTCCCAGACTCTATGGGTAGGATGTGTGCTAGGGCATCAACAGGAGAAGGTGAACCACTCATCCTGCTCATATGCCATAGGAGAAGGTGAACCACTCATCCTATGCATATGTCAATCGTAGGGGAAGGTGAACCACTCATCCTACATACATGTGTCTTGGTAGGGTAAGGTGAACCACTCACCCTACACAAATGTCAACCATCATGGGGTATCACATGGGCAGGTGAACCACTCACTCTGTATCTAGTGCACCACTAGCGGAGGGTGAACCACTCATGCTATGGTCGCTCATAGCTCCAAGAAGTACCCCAAGCCCCCAGGAGCTCCTAGAGCTCAGTGTCCAACTCATACGGGACCCTCATAGGAGTGTTGTTCCAAGGCTTCAAGTCTCTCTCGGAAGGTTAAGAATTTGGCCTTCCCCAAAGGCTTCATGAGAATGTTTGCGACCTGCTCGTCTGTCCTGATGTGATGGAGCCTTATTTCTCCTCGTTGCACCATATCCTGGATAAAGTGGTACTTAATATCAATGTGCTTGGAGCAGTCGTGGAACACGCGATTCTCTGATAGGCGAATCCCACTCTGGTTGTCGCAGAATATCACGGTGGTATCCAACATGTGCTCAAATAGCTCACTGAAGAGTTTCCTCAACCAAACAATTTCACAACAGGCCATACTTGCAGCCTTTGTCATCGGGTTCAGCGAATTTGAACGAAAAAATTCGAAATTCGCCGAACTTCAAATGAATTCGAATTTATTCATTCAAGTTCACCGAACAAAATGGTGAACTCGAACTTGAAACGAATTCAAATTTCAAGGTGAATTTAATTGTTGAAAATTGTTCAAATTCGTTTGAAATTCGTTAAAATTCGTTTTGAAATTCGTTAGTGTGCATTATGGACTTTGAATTTGACTTTAAATTGATTTTTTTTATATATATACATTTTTTTTCAAATTTCTATATGTTGAATTTTATGTCGAACTTTATCGGCAAAATTTTAGGTGCCGAACTTTATTCGAATTTCAAGGTCGTCGAACACGAACACGAACATGAACCTGGTGACTTAGCTCGCAGCAATGTATTCGGCCTCGGCGGTGCTTAGTGCAACTGATTTTTGCTTCCTGCTCATCCAAGATATTGACGCAGACCCCAAAGAGAAGTAGCACCCAAACGTGCTCTTACGATCCACCACACTGCCAGCCCAATCAGCATCTGAATAACCTTGTAGCCTCAAGTTCCTGATAGTGTATCTCAGGCCATAGTGGATTGTGCCCCGAAGACATCTCAAGAGATTCTTAGCAGCGATCCAATGAATGTGATGAGGCTCAACCATAAACTGACTCAACGTGCTCATAGTGAAGCATATGTCAGGACGGGAGTTGACCAAGAACATCAGGCCCCCCACAAGTTGACGATACTCGGAAGGATTCGCTAATCTGTACCCAACACTTCCACATAGCTTCTTGAAGTTGAGTTCCATCGGAGTAGATACAGATTTGCAGTCCACCATCCCACATCTCTCAAGTAGCTTCACAATGTATTTTCCTTGAGAAAGGAAAATCTCACTTGGCTTTTGCCAGACCTCTAGCCCTAGGAAGTAATGCATCAGTCCTAGGTCCTTCATCTCAAATTCGGAAGCCAACTCCCTCTTGAATTGATGAATGAGAGGGTCATCACCTATCAGAAAGAGATCATCCACATAAAGGACCAGAATGAGGGGTTTGTCCTTTTCAACCTTGAAGTATAGGTTGGGGTCAACATCGCTCCTTGTAAATTCCAACTTCATAAGATAGCTATCAATCCTCTCATACCAAGCCCTAGGGGCTTGCTTCAACCCATAGAGGGCTTTCTCCAACCTGCATACATGTTTCTCACGATCTTGAACTTCAAACCCCTTGGGTTGTTCGACATAGACTTCCTCTTTAAGCGAGCCATGCAAGAAGATAGTTTTGACATGCATTTGGTGTAGGCTCCATCCTTGTGAAGCGACAAGAGCTATGATCGAACGGATGGTGGTATATCGGGCAACCGGTGCAAATATCTCATCATAGTCTACTCCTTCCTTTTGAGAGAAGCCTCGAGCAACGAATTTGGCCTTGAACTTTTCAGCACTCCCATCAGCTCCATGTTTGATCTTGTAGAGCCATTTTGAAGTGACCACTGACTTGTCCTTAGATCTAGGAACCACATCCTAGACATCATTTTTCATGATTGACTCATACTCCTCGTTCATCACATCCTTCCAAACTTGGTGTTTCACAACTTCTTCGAATGTACAAGGCTAAGATTGTACAATGGTACTCATGGCAGCTAAGTACCCTTGGTACTTGTTTGGCTTCTTGCTTTCACGAAATGTACCCCTTAGTGCAATATGTTTCCCAGCATCTTCAAGAGTATCTTTGAGCCACAATGGTCTTTTTCTTGAAGTAGAGGGCTCACTAGGAGGAGGTTCATCCTGTTTTTTTGCGTCATCATCATCATCATCATTTTCCTTCCTAGGGATAGGAAGATCTTAGACTTTCCTAAGAGCATAATCTTCATCGGAAGTGACATCATGACTTAATTCAATTTCCCTTTGACTAAGCACATAGATTCTATATGCCTTCGAAGTTTCACTATAGCCCACAAACGTTCCTTTCTTCCTAGATGCATCTAGTTTGTTCCTTTTCTCTTTGGCACATAAAAATATATGGGACAACCAAAAATTCTAAAATGAGAGACATCAGGTTTCTTACCGTTGAAACTTCTCAAGGTGTCTTGAAGTCCAAGGCTTGATGTGGGCATATGTTTTGAACATACACAACGGTGTTGGCAGCTTCGCCCCATAAGAACTTTAAAAGACCTTGATCATGAAGCATGTTACAGGTGGCTTCTATGATAGTATGATTCTTCCTTTCGGCAACACCATTTTGTTCAGGAGTATATGCAATAGTGGTCTTCCTCTTAATGCCAACTTATCTACAATAGTCTTTGAATTCATTTGACTCATATTCAGTCCCATTGTTGGTCCTCAATATTTTGATCTTCTTTCTTATTTGATTCTCGACCAAGGATTTGAAAGAGCTGAACCATTTGAACACTTTATCCTTCTTATTTAAGAAATAGATCCATGTTTTGCGAGAGAAGTCATCCACAAAAATAACATAGTACAAATATCCACCCAAAGATGTCACGGGCAACATACCTGATAGATCAGAATGGACCAATTGAAGAATATCGGTGGTTTGAGTTTCACTTGAGGGGAATGGTCCCCTTGTATGTTTTACAGCTTCACAACGATCTAAGTTGAATTCGGGCATACCTGTGACCATCTTCCTTACATCAGGTAAGGCTTTAAAATGAAGGTGAGCAAATCTGTGGTGCCATAATTCGGATTGAAGAGAAGTATCACAAGTCATTGCTCCCAACGGACTTCCTCCAACCCGATAGAGACCTTCAACCCTGACTCCAAGAGTGAACGCATCTCTTGGGTTCCTTTGCCAAACATGATCTTTCCCATCAACGAATGTCACCTTAAAACCTTTATCTTCCATCGCATAAATAGAGACCAGAATCTTTTTCAGATTAGGTACATACAACACTTATGGTAAATGAAGGGTTTGACCTTGATTTAAGTGGAGAGTAACAATCCCAATTCCTTTTACGGGATAAGTGGCATTATCCCCTAGTATAATCTCCATATTTGTCTT
Organism: Pinus taeda; assembly: GCA_000404065.3. Lineage (NCBI taxonomy): Eukaryota > Viridiplantae > Streptophyta > Pinopsida > Pinales > Pinaceae > Pinus > Pinus taeda. The sequence continues at coordinate 351,224 of APFE031577338.1, forward strand.
CTTTTCAATCAAGTTAGAGAGAGCTTCTTTGTACAGAATGAAGTGCCTTGAGGCACCACTATCAATCAACCAATGATCCAATGCATCCGGAGGAGAGGCAGTGGTGAGGGCAGAAATAAGATAAAATTCTTTTTGCTTTACAACATTAACTTCTTCATACCTGGAGTTTCTCGACTTCTTGGGAGGACAACCATTCCCATTTTGAGCAGCGGGAGCATTCCTCTTTCCTTTGTTGTTGAACCTATTGTTCCTTTGATTGCCATTGCCTTTGTAGTTGTTATTGTTGTCATCATCTCTTGGACTATCCTTCTTGTGAGGACACTCTCTAGCGAAGTGGCCAAACCTGTTACAATTGAAGCATCTTCCTTTTCTTCCTTCTTTGAATCCCGACTTGAAGCCTTGACCTTGATTACTTGGATCAACATTGTTCTTCCTCTTAGTATGAGCGGAGAAGGCGGTAGGAATGTTTCCATTTGAGGGCTTGTCTCTTTCCATCGTCCTTATTTCTTCTTGAGTGCATCTGGCCAATAATTCATCAAATCCCAGAATCCTGTCATTGTTGAAGATGGTGGTGTTGAACACATCCCATTCTCTTGTAAGGCCTCCAAGTGCAATAAAAGTGAGCTCCTTGTCACCAATGGCTTCTCCAATAGATAGGAGATCATTCTTGATCTCGATAATCGTCATGAAGTAGGATTAGATGGATTCTCCTCTATCCATCTTGATGTCTTTGAACTTGTTCTTGAGAAAGAGAACTTGATTTGCATTATTTACTTTGAACATCCCAACCAACTAACTTGTCATACATCTCCTTAGATGTTTCCAAATCAGAAATATTGGCAACCAAAAGCTTGTGAATAGAATCAACAATAATTTTCTTAGCTTTAACCTCACCTTTCTTGTACATTGTTTGTGCAACTGCGGATGCATGTGAAGGAGGCTTCGCTACTTTTCCTTTGACATAGTCCATGGCATCATTTTCTTCCAATGTCAGATCTAGAGACATCTTCCATGCATGATAGTCGGATTTGTCCTTAAGCTTGTCCTCGGATTTGAAGCAAGATGTAGTCGTCATTGGGACTAGTTCCAAGTCCTTGTCCAACAACCTCCCTTAGTGATTGCTTTTCCTCACTCTTGCTTGGGCTTTGTCTTCACCTGAGCTTTGATACCATGTTAGTTTTAGATAACAATGGTATGTTCTATGCTTTGGCATAATTTACTTCAATGTTCTTTATCAGCCCAATGACAATTTCCCATTATATTCAATAGCAATCATATTAACTTAAACAATTTGATAGTAAATGCAGACAGAACATAAAAGCATGTGCAAAAGACAAGGCAAGACAAGAGGATACAAGATATGGTGGATGCTAGGGAAAAACCTAATGTGGGGAAACCCTTTGATCAAATCTTCTTATTATTCTTCAATAGTTCAACAGAGAGAGTGTACAAATATCAAATTAACTTGCCCAAAACAGTCCTGTCAAAATCAACAGTCAACTACAACCCTAACAAAAAAGTCAACAAGTGACTCTTGCGACGCTTCTCCCTCCAAACCCTAAACCCTAGGGCTTGGAGTACCTCCCAAGCTACTAAAAAATCAACACTCCCTCTTAGTGAGGGAGGTACTTCCAAGACTAGGAAGTAACTCATCATTATCATCACTACTCGCAACACTCACCCAACTCTTGGCGCTCACCACTGTAGCAATCCTTGAAGCATGAATTACCTCTTTTGGAAGTGTCGTTGTCACTAGAAGCATCTTGCTTCTTATTCTTCTTCTCCTGTAATGTCTTCCAATCTCTCCATGGTTCCTTCTTACCAGATGTGGAAGCAACATTGCTCCCCATTGACCATGCACTCTTCTTGGGCTGCAAAATCTCCCTCTAAATCTGCAAGCTCCCACTAGAACTCGACTCCCTCTGAGCCTCTGGATCCTGGGCCTTCTTCTCGGGAACCTGTACCTGCTTCTTTGAAGCCTACACCTGCAGCTGCTTCTCTATAACCTGCACCTGCTCCTTGTTCTTCTTCCCATGATCCACAGGCTTGCTTGTCAGCCTGTATAGACTATGCTCTCCAACTCCAAGCACAATCCCATTGGAGCTAGAGCCTCTAGGCCCAAGTCTTGCCTTCCCATCTTGGAACAAGACCTCAAACCCCTTCTTTTCAATCATTAAGACATATATCACGCTATATTTGAGTCCTAGTACAAACTATACATCCTGGACCCGCATCACTCGTCCTGTCTCCATTTTGAATGCATAACTCCTGATCCTCAGATCTCCTTCTGACTCCTGTCGTGCAACTTCGAGTCCCATTCAACTAGAGTCTCAAAAACCTCCTGTGACCTTGTCATATGTTTCAACGCACCACTGTCCATGTACCATCCATCCTCATCGATAGTACCCTGCGAGAAATGAGAGATCACAGCAAAGTCCTCCTCCTCCAATCTCCTGGTGAGAGCATCTATCTCAGTAGAAGTGGCAACACGGGTGACTTGCTTCCCTTTCTTCTTCTGGTCATCTCCCTTCTTCTTCATCAGACATCTCGACCAAAAATGACCCATCTTGCCACAATTAAAACACTTGACTTTACTCAAGTCCTTCTTCTGCTTACCCTTCATTCGTGCTGCAAGTGCCATGTCATCCTCTGAAACCCTCTTCTTTGGATAAAGATCCTCATCTTGCAACTCTTCCTGAATGAAGTTGTCCCACAGCCTATTCTAGTCTGGCAACTTCTCTTTGGCTACAATCCCTTTGATGAAGGGATCCCATTCCTCGGTGAACCCTTTCAAAGCAATCCTCACCATATTTGAATCTGAAATAGTCAAATCGACGACAAAAAGCTCATCTTTGACCTGAGACAATCTTATCAGATACGAAGTCACTCTTTCACCCTGTATCATCTTGGTGGACTTCAGCTTATCCTCCAACACCAGTACCCAGTTCTCATTCATATTCTAGAACAAATTTTGAAGAGCCATCCACATCTCATGTGCAGTGTTTTTCTTGGACAAATGAGGTATTATGGGATCCTTCACACTATCAAGGATGATCAATCTCGCCCTTGTATCCAATCCTCGTACACTTCCAGCTCCTTTGGACCAGTTGGCTTCTTGATGGCTTTCTCGGCGAACTCCCAGATCCTGTTGACCCACAAGACCAACTTGATCCTTTCCTTCCATGGACTATAGTTGGACAACCCCTCCATCCTGTTCTCATATTGGATACCAGCCTATAACTTCGACATTGTCACCTACAATGTGACCAACTCTCTCTTAACCTGTACTTCGTTGTGCACAAATTTGATTTACTAACTTCCAAAGTAGCTCAGACAGCCTTTGATACCATGTTGAATTTCCACAATCTTGGGTCTAGGTTATCTTAGAATCTTAGACACTACCAAACCAGGCATCTCAACAAGAACTATGCACAACGGAAAATATAAAACAGTAAATCACATATGCAGAAGTATACACTATTTTTAACAAAATATTGTACAATAATGTACAACCCAATCTTCGTTATATTAAACCAATCTGAATAATACAACAGTCTATGGTATACAAGTTACAATGACAATCACATTGCGTAGACTCTGTTGTATCTTGTCCTGCTGGTCCTTTTGCCTTCTGTATTGCTCTCTAGCTGCCCCTTAGTCCTTCAAAGGACAACACATAGAGACTCCAGGAGGGCTGCCTCCTATCACTGTTGCAAGTCACATTTGCTACAATGAACATGGGCTCATACAATCTACTCTTCTAGGCTGGTCAATACCTGAGCTCCAATCCGCCAATCTAGCAGTCAATTTTGTCCATCAAAGTGCTGCACATTAAGCACCACCAGACCAATGGCACCCAACACTCCATTGTAGGATCTGCTCCTAGAAAGGTTTCTGATCACCAAAGCAAACCTTCAAATGGGCTCCCACAGGCTGCTCATAAATCTGATCCAACTCGCATCTTTTCAACACAAATACACCATGAAATACATACCTTTTCCTGGACTGATACACTGCTGTAGCTGCTATCTGGTTAGGGCAACTGTTAGCCCTCTCAAAACTGTCCTAACAGTCCTTCCTGTACTGCGGCTAGCCTCCAATTAGGGTCTGCTGCTATGCGTTGAAGTCTGGGCTAATTCTTAGCCCATAAACTAGGCTATGGTCCCTCCTCTTCCTGAGTTAAGGGACTCGGCCCTCTCCCTGACTTCTGTTCTGCTCTGCGGACCCTTCTTTAGAGGTCTGTCCACACTTAGATCATGCTTAAATAAGCCCAGAACTCCTTCAAGTAGTGCGGCTGCCTTCCAGACCTGCAATACCCATACAATTGATCATAAACAGTCCTCCTGTAATGCAGCCTGGCTTCAAGATTACTGCAGCTTCGTCACTGTCACAAAAGGAACCTAAAACAGAAACCTTTCTCCTTTGTTAGGTCTGTTCCTGACCTGCAGCTGCCTCAGAGGTGTATTACACAAGAAGGATGCACATTTGGATGAGGAAATAATACTCACATCACCTTATATTTATACCAAATACAAGGGCTACTCGAATTAGTGAAGAGTCATGTCTATTGGACGAATTCTCCTCAAGCCTACATGACTTGACTCTCCAAAAATTAATTGACAACTTCAAAAATTCATATCTCAAGTTCTAGAGCTCTGATTTGAGTGATTTTCGAAGCTTTGGATTCGCCACACCATCCTCTATCACCTCAAATTTTCTCATGCTCAAATTCTTCATGGTTTTGGCCTAAATCCCAATGGGTGCAAAACCCCAACCATGGGTTCCAAGTCCACAAGTGACTCTTGTGGTGCTTTGCCCTCCAAACCCTGAACCCTAGAGCTTGAAGTACCTCCCAAGCTACACAAAAATCAACAATTGGGACTAATGTGACTACTTCATCATCTAGTCGATCCTCTCTTCTAGAGGTTTCATCTAGCCTTCTCTTATTAGACGAGGTCGCTTCAACCCCTGTAATCCCTCTCCAGATGTGTAGGTTAGGGATGCTTCTCTTTCTAGTGATGCCCAATCTGAGATGATACTCTTCATGTGGAGGCACATTTTTTGATGATGATGGTGAAGATGATCCCTCTATTACATTGTTTTCATATCTACTTAAGTAGGTTATTGCCCCTCATAGATGTTGTCGATTTCCTTGCAGGTCCTTCATCATTTTGTTTTGAGTCACCTCCATCTTGAGCTCTTATTTCAGCTGGCTGTTCTACTCTTCCATAGAAGCATTGGTTTTCTCTACTGAAGACTCTTTTAACTCTTGAGCACAATCAATCCTAATGGAGATTGTGAAAGTTTTCTTTGGAGTTGTATGGGTTTTGGTGACCCCCATATCAGTGTTAAGTGGGGGTTTTGTGTTGATCTGTTGTGATGTTCAGCAGATTCCATATGTGTATGGAATGCCTTCTCTCTAGCTCCTCGTTAAATTTAAGGGGGATTTTGAGATTATGTGGTCAATCTTCACTTGAGTTCACATGCCAACCTTATATTTGATGTATTGGGGGATTTATGAAGGCTACATATGCACATTTTAACCCACAACTTCTATTCATAAAATGCTATTTTGGTTAGGGCCAACCTAGTCATCTTGTTGGGGCTAGTGCACCAATCCTATAGGAGGTCTACATATGTAACACACTCCTCATTTGTAGATCATTCTTATATAAGTTATTCATTTGATAAAGCTCAAGGGAAATCTTTCGATAGTGTGCTTTTCTGGTCCATTTGCTTGGGTATTACAGTGACCTCCCTGGTCACTGGTGTTCATCAATAAAGTGCTGATACATTTCTGCTGGATTTTCACTTGGCTGTTAGGGACTGTTTGAAAGTTAACGGTGGATACCCTGTCTATTTATGATCTCAACATCTTGAATTTACCTTAGAACTCAGCTTAATCATTTTTACATAATAGTTCTTCTGGATTAGCTTTATTACATTATTCATATCTCTTACTGATGTTCAGGGAATTCAATTACACAACATTTATTTAGTGAGAACTAACTGTTTAGATAATTGACACTTTCTTTCTGGTTTTTGCCTGCTAGTATTTGGCTTCTTTACAAGTTTATCGATCTTCAGATAAACTCTCTTCTGTGTTCCATTTGTTGCCTTTTAATTTCCATTTATGCTTGGGGTAGCGCTAAAGATTTTTTTGTTATAGATCAACTGCTACGTGTTCTTTTGGATATGGAATTGCATATGCTATTTGTGTTTGGGCTATTAGAGTTTAATTATTTCTGGAATTTCCATCTTTGTCCTTTCATTATATGCTAAATTTTAATCAACGTCTGTTTTTTCTCTGGATATTTTGACATGAACTCTCAACTTCAGCAATTGGCAATAACTTTGTCTGAGGTGGATCAGTCTCCTTCACAGATTATATTGAAAGCAATGCGACCATCAATGAATGCATTAATCACACCAGAGCTTTTGAGACACCGGGATAGAGATGTGGCACTTCTGGTGGCCACCTGCATTAGTGAAATCACCAGAATCACAGCACCGGAGGCTCCTTACAATGATGATGTGTTGAGGGTGATCAACCTATCCTGCAAGATTTTTTTCCTTAGGAAATGCCAATGTCCATTCAACATAGGGAGCAGCTCATTTATTCATCTATATAATCATAGTTTCTATGCTTAAGTCTTTTCTGATTCCTTTCAGTATTTTTAATATTTGCAACTTTGAAAAATTTCCTTAATCACGGTGCTTTCATTGTGCAGGATATCTTTCATTTGATTGTTACAACTTTTCGCGGTTTAGATAATATAAATAGTCCCTCATTTGGAAGGAGGGTAACCATTCTAGAAACCGTTGCAAAAATTAGGTCTTGTGTTATGATGCTGGATCTTGAATGTGATGACCTGATTCTTGAAATGTTTCACATTTTCTTCTCTGTTGCCAGGTAAAATAGCCTCTCTTGCTGATTTATTCCAAGTCAATTATATTGGGCATATGCTAGATACATGTAAAGCAATGATTGAATGGTGATGAATTCTCCTTTCTTGTGTCAGTGCCTTGCTCTAGTCTTATCTATCACAGCTATTGGTTTTTTCATTGTCAGGAATTATCATTGAATGCAGATTTGGAAATGACCTAACCTTAGAGGAAGAACCTTAACTTTGTGAAGGATTTTTTTGAAATTTCAGATACTGTCTGTTTTTCCCAGGGAAGAATCCTAATACTAATGTAAATCAAGGCAGCAGTAATGCATTACCTTTGACACTGTTCTGGTGCCAGTATTTCTGTTTTACTGATCTTCCTTTTAATTTTCAATGACGGCTTGCATTTTTCCAGTAGACGTCTTTTGTTAATGATGATTGGTGCCTTGCAAAATCATCTTTATTACTTTATATTTTTGGCTATAGATTTTTGATTCACATATTTCTTTTTCAATGTTGAGCACGGGTTAACCATTTACTTTCTATGCTTCCCATTTTATAATCTCTGCGTATATGTTTAAACTTTTTGATGAGATTTGAGATCATATTAGTGATGTCTTGAAGGTCCATTTTTTAATTTGGATTAGAGATAAACTTATGTATCGATTTTATTTGCTGCTCCATACACTACATCTTGATTATTATTATTATTATTTTAATGAAACCTGTAGGCTTTTATATTAACATCAAACTGGTTGCAAGGCCAGGTCCTTTTACATATTCAATTGATACTTCTGCTGCTGAGTTCATACCGGTCCAAAAAAGGCCTTGATTTCTGCTAATACTTCATTTGATGACCTTCCAAAAAACTCCTAAAACTAATACATATTTGCAATAATAATTGAAGAAAAAAATAAACTAGCCTCCACTTAACAACCCATGATCAGAGTTGAGGGTTGCAGTTGCCTCTGCTCTTGCTTTCATCAGCTGTTCTTGAGCAGGACCCTGATTTGGTCTCGCCTCCTGTTGAAATTTGGTACCGGAGGACAGGTGGTTCCCTTAGGCTTTGATCTTTGGCCTAGGGAAAAGTGTCCAAAAGATTTTAATTTTTCTTCTAAAGTGACTTTATAATTTTTTATAAAGTTTAAAATCTAATTTAAAAGTGACTTTAAGTGATAAATACAAGTCTAATTTTTAAAGTGACTTTTATAAAGTCATTGAAAATTAGAGAAAGAAAAAGTAGATTCTGAAATAAATGACTAAGTTGGTCTTTATTAAAGTGGGGTGAATTAAAAAATAGAAAGTGAGATTTAAATGTGCATTTAATCTCAGCCATTGATCTAAATCTATCTCAGCCATTGGATTTAGGGATCATCCAAAAGTCATTTAGGGTTAGGTTAAAGGAGGAAAAGGAGGAAAAGATCATTCATTCTTTCATGAGCAGATTGGGAGAAGGAGAGCAAAAGAGCAAGGGAGATTTCTGGACAAGAAGGACAAAGAGGCAGCAGTTTGGCACACATACCAGGCAGCTCTTCAGCAAAATCAGAACAGCAGAAAGAACAAACAGAACAACAGCAAGAACAAGCAGAAAAAGCTGATTTTTTTGCTGAAAACTGATTTTTGGGCACGAATATCGAGGAACTGATTTTCGGCACAAAAGTCGAGGTCTGTCCATATAGTCCGTACAACCGTCCGTACAGTTCGTACGGTCCGTACCGCGCGTACAGCAAAGTTTCTAGGTGGTCTGTTGGGCTGAAAACAGATAAGTTTGCTTGCTGGAAATTTTATTTTGCTGTAATTTTTGCTGAAAATTTCTCGCTGTAAAAAGGCATTTTTCAGAAATAAAGAAGAGCTCTCAAACTGGTTTTCCCCAAGAGTTGTAGGGGGTT
>APFE031577338.1:368619-384704 GCA_000404065.3 Pinus taeda
AAAATATCAGTGTTTTAATGTGTTTTAATGGCTGTTTATTACTGCTGATTTTTATTTCTGCAATTTCCAGCATTCTGTAAATTTTCCAGAATTTGTGTTTTCAGCAAATTTAATTTTTCCAGCTTGTTGAATGTATGGTTATGGGAAAGGGCATTTAACTACATGGGAGAAATAAGGAGAAACTGAAAACCGGGGTGGGAAAACATAAATTTTTACACCTCCTCCTTTGCATCCTTGCCAATGTTGCTTCCCTCCACTCCTCTGCTGTTTGTGGCTTCCAATTTTCTCAGACGACTATCCGTTCTGTCCAATTTTCCCTGCAACCTATCTATTTTGCTCGGAAGCAGATCATTTTTCTGGCTGAGAAGTTGCATCTGAATCTGATTCTTGGTGGCCACCATTTCTCCTTGCCGATTAAGCAAAGATATAATGTGCTTCATAGTCGCAGAAATATAATCTTAACCAACGGGTGATCTCCTCGTTCTCCCTAGCGGTCAAGCTCTGTAATTCACTCTCCATGCTCTCTCCAGCACCTCAAACAATTGTAACACCTGCAGAGTCTCGTTTCCAGTCGCAAATCTCAGCATTTAGAATAATGGGCTTGCTGATCTCATATAAGCTTCCTCCAGGCCTACCTGATCCCTGTAGAAATTCCACGATATTATGATCTGCTAATATGAACAATCTGAAATATAATTTCTTTTCATATAAACATAGAATTTCTGTACTAAAATTTTCAGCGGAATAGGAACAGAAGTAAATCACTGTCACCCAATTTTTCTAGGGAACTCAACTAGGAAAACCCTCTGCTTGTTTACGAATTTTATTGAAGAAATTTGAGCAATAGATCTCATACAAATACAAATTGTTTCAATTTGAAAACAACTTTGTTTTCTTGCCTCGAATCATGCTTGAAACCCTTGCAAGGTTGCTGATACTTGCCTCCTAAATTTATGTGCACAAACTTCTCTTTGCACACCTTTCTCTTACAAGCTCCACACATAACACTGTGCAACCTTTTCACAAATCCGTGAGCTCTATTGTCTTGTCCCACCAACTCGTGCTCACAAGACAATTATCAAATTGTGCCTTTGTTCCTCCTTTTAAAGCCAATTCGAATGGCTAAGTTTAGTAAGTTTCTAATTAAGGAGTTTGCTTTTGTGATTGATTGAGTTAGCATGAGGTAACTAATGCAACTTGTCCTATCTCAAATCAAGGACTTGAGATTCAAGCACACGTTCTTTTCCTCAATTAACTTGCACTAGAAGATTAACTTATAGGAATTGATTCCTAACTTATAGGTATTCGAGCATGCTAAAAAGGAACTCATTGAGGTCCCTTTGATTGCACAAATCAAGGAACACTTTCTCGCTATCCTTTTCAACACTCCCTCTTAGCGAGGAAGGTGGTTCTAGAAGAACCTTGTCCATCTGGATTTGTCTCCAATACTACCACGTTCTCCGCTGTTGCAATTGCTCCCTCTGAACTAGAAGACTTCCCTACTTTCTTCTGTGGAACCTGATTTGAAGACTTGCTCTTTCCCACCATGTTTGGTGGGTCTATCACTTCAGTCATAAGTGCCATGTACCCTGTGCATCTCTGTGGTTGCTTCCTCTGGCTAGAAGTGACATTGGAAGATTCAACTCTCTTCTGATCTGCCTTAACCAGATCCTTTGCCCACTTGGCTCGAACTCTCCCCATATTGGAAGTCTCTGACTGTGTGGCAACCTCCACTCGCCCTGGGCTATTCTCCTCATCATCTTGCTGGTTAGCCCAACTGCCAACTAGGTTAGACTCAAATTGAGATACTGGCTGAGGCTCCATTTTTGAGAGCTCTATCCTGCTCTCGCTCAACCACCACTTCTCTACTCTGAGCTCTCCCTGCCTTGTTGCTCAAGGTTGCACCTATCTCTTCCTACAACTTGTAGAGATTCTTCACCCTCACTCTTATCTGCTTCTTACATTTAGAAGCTAAGTGTTGGAGGTACGCCTTACCTCTGTTGAAGATGATATCATATCCTTTGTCCTCAAGGGTAGCTACTGAAACAAGATTCTGCCTCAATCCTAGAACATAGAGAACATCTCTGAAATGAAGAGGATTACTCGACTCCCTCTGAAAACTGGTTGTGCCGAGAGGCACTCTACAACCCAGTATGGGGGTAGATCTCACATAAACATGTAAAGGTAAACGTAAACGAATGTAAACATTTAACATGTAATGTTTAAACTTTAACATTTTTAATCTAATGTCGGCCCTATTTAGAAATCAATCTAATTATTATTATGTATAAACACAATATAAATATAAAGAAGTATGGTAAATAAACATAAATATAAAGAAGTATGGTAAATAAATAAAACCTGTTTTTATACTTACTCCAAAGGTATGGAAAAATATAAATAAACTAGAGGTATGGTAAATAAATAAAACCTCTTTTTATATTTAGTTCATGAACCTCTTTATATTCACGAAGACTCAAAAAAGAGGTTTGATTTAGGTGAAGCCTATGGGCCAAATACCATATTTATAAAATAGGTATGGTAAATTAATAAAAATATAAATAAACTAGAGGTATGGTAATAATTTTTTTTGTTTTGTTTTATATTTACTCCATATTTCACTTTATATTTACGAACACTCAAAAATGAGGTTTTATTTAGGTGAAGCCTATGGGCCAAATACCATGGGTCAAATTATTATTAATACCATGCAAAAAAACATTATTAACCCTAATATTAATATTAATAAAAATAAAGACGGCACATGGTATTGTCCCATGGTATTGAGAACGAATGGTATTGACTTATGGTATTCACATGGAGTGTAGCCTATTTAAAGGGGGGAATTAAACCAGCATAGATCCATCTTTACTCTGGATCTACTAAGTGCCGAGAGGGATCAAATATCTTGATATGCAAACTAGCATAGAGTGAAAAAAGATTTGATCCCTCTCGGCGCTTGGTAGATCTAGAGTAAAGATGGATCTATGCTGGTAGTACCAACTCCTCTAGCGGCATACTGGTCATCATCTCCTAGCTTTATCTGAACCTGCATGTCCTTCTGCTTCAGGTGGCTGAAACTCTTCTTGTTCCCGATCATGTGGAAGGATGTTCCTTAAGCACATTTGGCAGGTACTTTGCCTCCTCTTCTGTTCATCACTGCAACTTCTTCTCCCTTAGAAAGTTTGCATCCTCAACTTCACAATTTGCCATTATCAATGATCACAACTCCTTTCGTGTCATTGAACTTTTTCTCACTAATCTGCCCCACTAGTAGGCCTCTAGCTCCACTATGAAGTTTGCTCATTGGGTCTTCTGGATCTGCCCTCTTATTAGTGGTTTGGCCATCTGCAACCTATTGAACTAGGGCTCCACAATTCTCCCTCTTAACAACTCATTAGTCCTTCAATGATCACTGTACATGAGGACTTCATAGACTGCTCATTTTTGAAGATTCTGGCTACTCCAGAATGCTGCTCCTAGGGCACACAAATTTGCCTTGTCACTGTGGCACCTCAACCCTATTGTTACTCACCTCAAATCTGAAATTTGTGTGTTGGTTGATTCTGTTCATAGCTCTGAAACCATGTAGAAAATCCACAAAATTCTGATCTACTAATATGAACAATCTGAAATATAATTTCTTTCCATATAAACACATAATTTCTCTACTAAACTTTGCAGCAGAATAGGAACAAAAATAAATCACAGTCACACAATTTTTCTAGGGAACCCAATTGGGAAAACCCTCTTCTTGTTTGATAATTTTATTGAAGAAATTTGAGTAATAGATCTCTTACAAATACAACTTGTTTCAATCTGAAAACAACCTTGTTTTCCTGCCTTGAACCAGGTTTGAAACCCTTGCAAGATTGCTGATCCTTGCCTCCTAAATTTATGCGCACAAGTTTCTCTTGGCACACCTTTCTCTCACAAGCTCCACACATAAACCTGTTCAACCTTCTCACAAACCTGTGAGCTTTACTGTCTTGTGCCACCAACTCGTGCTCACAACACAATTATCAAATTGTGCCTTCGTTCCTCCATTTAGAGCAATTCGAATGGCTAATTTTAGTGAGTTTTTAATTGAGGAGTTTGATTTTGTGATTGATTGAGTTTGCATGAGTTTACTACTCATGCAACTCATCTTATCTCAAATCAAGGACTTGAGACTCAAACACACATTCTTTTCCTCAATTAACTCACACTAGAAGATTAATAGCTTGACCTTCCACTTTAACACATCAGTTAACTGCTTCTAAACTCGTCCTGATTTTTAGGGACTCATCCTAAATCATAGGAATTCATCCTAACTTATAGCAATTAGCTCCTAACTTATAGGAATTGATTCCTCACTGATAGGAATTCTAGCATGCTAAGGAAGAACTCGTTGAGGTCCCTTTGATTGCACAAATCAAGGAACCCTTTCTTGCTATCATTTTCAACAATCCCATCAACCAACCCACCCACTCACAACCTTTAATATGATATCCTGCCTTATTCATTGCACTGGCTAGACATTCCCTACTCAATTCATCACCATGATGGTTCTTAACCAATGCAATTAAGACTTTGTTGCTCAAGCGTGCTCGCCTCACCATACCGATGGAGAGGTTATACTGCAGATCCCACTTGCATTTTCTGAAATAGACGCCGGAACCACCATCTGTCCCAAGGCTCATGTACAAGTATAAACCTCAACAAGGTTTGGGGAGGAGGGCTCGAGCCCTGGCATTAAAGCTATGCTGTCAGTTTTCAGTGTGTTGATTTCAGAGGATTGCCAATCAAGGATGAGGCCTGACATGAGACCATTAGGCCTCCCAAATACTGATCATTCCATTATTTACAATTATCCAATTGATGCACCATTTGTATGAAATTTAATTTCTAATTTCATGGCAAAGTTTGAAAAATAACATTGCTATGATCCTGTGCTGACATCCCTTGTTCTAAGGCAACTGCTTTATTCACCAACACATTTGCCATGGAATTCAGATGCCTCTTGACATGGTGAAATTCTATTGAATCAAATTTCCCAATTTGCATTTTAAACCTTTGTAAAATTGGGAGCTGAACAATGATGGAGTTCTCTTTGATTTTAACTACTTGTTGGATGACGATCATGAAGTCCCCAAATACCATTGAGTGCTGAATTTTCCTCGAAGTGGCCAACTCTAGCCCCTGCCACAATGCCCAATATTTTGCTTGGTTATTTGTAGCACTCCTCAAGCCCCATACATATTGAATATTGATTTTTTCGTCGAGGCGATAGATAATCCCTCCCACTCCTACCTCCCTCGGATCACCTTTCGATGCACCATCGAAAAGCAAAGAGTATTGCCCCTACAAATCCTCCAAGTTTGAAATTCCTCAATGTCCATTCTTATTTAAAATGACTTATGAACAATTGATTTGTGGATGAAGCTGCTAGCACAACGTGAGACTTTACCTAGATTGAGCCAATCTTTCTCACTTGGTGACAAGTCTTCTAGTACTTAGGAAGGAGCATCCAACATTGCATAGTCACTGAGGTAGATTTCCTATTCCACAGGATTTGAGTTTTCCAGGCTTCAAACATATCAGTCCATCTATTCGAGGCTTTTTGCGAAACTTCCAAAGTGAATTTACACTTTCAAAATGTTGAAATTCAATCACAATGTTGAATTTCTAATCATGATAATTACTTGTGAGAGTTATAAATGTTTTCCTTTTAGCTTTCACTCCTTTAATTAGGTCATCAAGCAATTATATATTCAATAATGCACATATAAAAGTAGTAGAGATCATGATGCACAAAAAGACAAGAGACACTAGAAATTAGGCCAGTGGCCAGGGCAAAACCCATAAGGGAAAAATCCAACAATCCTTTCCTTATCGAATCTTTGTCAACAAGAGAAATCCAAGTCATAAACAAACTAACCAATATGACTTCCCAAGTGCTAAGTCATCCCTCCATAACAAGCAATAGTCTTCATGAAGTTTGTCATAAGGTTATCGTCAAGCTGCCACAAAGTTTTGCCCATAAGACTGTTAATAAATCAAAGATAAGTTGCCTCAAGAGCTTGCATCACAATAGAGATGCACTGCTTCATAAACTCATATCAACACAAAAATAAACTGCCTTAGAAGCTCGCAACAACACAGAGATAAGTGCCTCGGAATCTTGCATGAGCTAGTTGCTTAAGACTTCGCATCACAGGGATTGGCCTTAGGTTCGCGTTACAGAAAGTAGCCTCAGATTTGCATATGCTTCAGTGCCTCAGAACATATCTGAATTCATCTTTTGGAGAGCGAATGTGCTCTATTTATAGTTGTTTGTCCATGCGAAGGGGCACGTCCCTTGGGTAGGCCAACTTGACAAATGGAGGGATGACTTGACCATTTGGGGTTTGACCAAAAAGACACTTAAAATTTGATTTCTCTTTTCTTTTTCAATTATACAAATTTTTCTTTTCTTTGAGCATGAAACCATGCTATAAATAAATTTTTTCAAGCATATTAAATTTGTTTTAATAAATTCACATGACAAAAGTACATTATGAAGACCGATACTAGTTACAAAATTCAACACTCCCTCTTAACTAGGGGGTATTCATAGTGACTATCAAGATGTTCTCAAGTTGACAATTTTATAAGGAAGGGTTATCAAGATTAAGAAAAGCATCATCATCAATATGATAACCAACATCATCCACATTTCCATAACCCAACCAATGCCCTTGACATATGGTACATATTCATCGTCTGTTAAATAAGCTCACTCTAGAAAGAGATCACAGTATTATGCCAAACAAGCTCACTCTAGAAAGAGGAACCATTCTCCCTAATCTCGGTCAAAGTGACACTGGGACAACATCCCTAATCAGGTCACTATACAATGACAAAGGGAGAATGACTGTCCTCCACCAGAACTTTTTCCGATACAGGTCAAAGTGACACAAGGACTACATCCCTAATCAGGTCATTATACAATGACACAGGAAAATGTCTGTCCTTTAGACCATTCTTCTTAATTCCGGTCAAAGTGACACAGGGACTACAACCCTAATCAGGTCACTATACAATGACACAGGGAGAATGTCAGTCCACCAGACCATTCCTCTTAATTAGGCTTATGTACTTGACACTAGGATAACCTCCCAAATTAGGTCAAAGTACATGATACAAGAAGGAATAATGTTAGTCCATGATGCTATCTAACCTTTCAAACCATTCTCCCTAGTTCTGGTCAATGTACTTGACACAGGGATAACCTCCCTAATTCCGGTCAAAGTACATGACACAGGGAGAAACCATATCCATGATGCAATCATCAGTCCCTCTTAATTATAGAGGCATTCTCCACAAGCCTAAGCTTGTCTCGGAAGTACGCAAACTTCCCTCTAGAAAGAGGTTTTGGCAGAATTTTGGCTATCAACTCATCAGTGGAGATATGTTGCACCTTTAATCACCATGTTTGTCATCATACAATATAGCAAGTAGTCTCTGAAGCCATAGTGCTTCTCAACTTGCGAATCCAGTTGCAATATACTCGACCTCTGCCACACTGCTTCATGCTCATTCAAGAAATTATAATGAAGCCCCAAACAGAAGCAATATCTTAGTTTCACATAATCCATCGCCCTGGATGCTTTCAGGTCACGCTAAGTGGGAGATCCCTCTCACATTGACAATCCATCATCCTAGAATTTGAGGTCATAACAGGGCTTTCTAACTGTTCCCTTTGGAGGCAATAGCTGCTCCGTCTGACATGTGAGTCCTTCAACTTCGGTCAGAGATAAATCATATAGGATCATCCTTGATCCATTCAACCTGGCCCAAAGTCTTCTTCAATCATGAGGCTTCTTTTCATGCTCTTCAAAATCTTGAGGCAACTTTTACAACCGAGGCATACTTCTTGACATGATCCTTTCCCTCTTTTTGGGAGAACCTTCTCAAATCCTGCTTCCATGCTACCATCTGCTGCATGCTAGATCTTGACTTCCCTTTGGCACAATCAAGACATATTTCAAACAACTTGCTCCCTTTGAACTTGGGTCTTATCTGGTACAATATCATTTTAAGTAGAAATCTTGGAAAATCCTTTTGATTTGCTTCGTGCTTCCACTTGTTCCATCTATTGCCAAAGTCTAGGCAGTCCTTACTATTGACCTGCAATCCTCACTAGGAGGTCATGGGAGAACGATTACAACCAAGCAAAGGATACATGGGC
The DNA here is from genome assembly GCA_000404065.3 of Pinus taeda. Taxonomy (NCBI): domain Eukaryota; kingdom Viridiplantae; phylum Streptophyta; class Pinopsida; order Pinales; family Pinaceae; genus Pinus; species Pinus taeda. The sequence continues at coordinate 376,832 of APFE031577338.1, forward strand.
AAGAAACTAATTGAAAATTAAAGACAATAACAATTGTCTTAATCAAAGAGAAAAGATATAGAATACTTATCTTTTGAGAAAAGTCAGATCCCTCTTAATCTTAGACTCCTTGCATACCTTGCAACTTCATCATCTTTGTCCTAAATACCAACATGAAGGTATATCTTCCTTGCATAGACTAGGGTTTCTTCTTCTTTTAGCGGAGGCAATTAAATCTGGGGTACAAACCCTAGATCTTTCTTGTTCAAACCCTTGCTAGGGTTTATAGACCAACACACTGATTGTAGCTTGATAAGATTTTTCCATTCAGCCTCTTGTTAACTTGCTAGTGTTTTTTAAACCCTAGACTCTCAAATTGCAGGTGCCCAAATGCTAAGACCCTAGATTCTTTATGTCATCAATTAATTGGTAGTTAACCTTGACTTCATCAAGCCAAGCAAATTGGCTTCTTAGAATCGTTGTATTTCATCATGGTAGATCTTCAATACCCAAGAACTTATTCCAACATCCTTGGCTTGTTAACGCTAGATCTCACATGTCAGACTTTAGATTGTATTGCGTCTTGGATTTCTTTGCCAAATCAATAAAAAAAGGTCTTTGTCAAAAAGGGTCACCCTTCAAAGAGGTCCTGCAACAAGTTCAAGGAACGTCCTCCAAGACTTTGCCCTGCTGTTAATAAATTAGCCTCGCCAAGAAAGAGGAAAACAACTTTTTATACAATGCATTTTACAGACCCTTTTTCTAATACATTAGATGTCAACAATATTTTCAATGGAGCATAAATTTATTAGCTCACACTTCATTTTCTTATCTTTCTTTGATAAAGTGATTCCTTCATAACATAGTAGGTCTAGCATTCCTTACTATGTGTCATGACTTGAGTTTGCTTTATCAGTTCGTCTTCTTTGCAGTGTATATTTTGACTAGGTCTCATCTCTATGAAATCAGAGATCCTTGAAAGATAGCATCAGATTTGGCTTTATCAGAGATATAAAGGAGACTTGATTTCTTTGTCGAGGTTTTCAGAACAAGCCTTAGTATTTGCAGACTTCTGAGGTGAAGATCTTCAGTGGTCTGAGGTATCCTTTTTCATGGTCTATATGTAGCAGTACGAATCACAGTGAAACAAGACTCTTTAATCTCCTTCGTGACTGTAATAATCCTTTAGCGAATCTTGGGTCTAATGTGTATAGTCATATTTTATATCAGAATTGCTCCTTTTTGCAATCGGGGATACAATAGTATTTTGACCTACTGTGTCATGGTTCTTTTTCACTTATTCCTTACAGTGAATGAACAGACTTTGTTAGTGACACAACTTCCTTGCTGGTGACATACTTTGTTACTAAGCAATGAACAAAGCTTATTCACACAAGAGGGCAGATCTTTTGAGATTAGCTAACAAATGACTTCTGTTCAAAGGCAGCTCCATGTATTCAGTTTGAGATTTTCTTCATTATGACACCTTTCAGATTAGAAAAATAATGATCTTCCTTGCTTAACCTTTATTAAACAAATGATGATCTCTGTAGTGAAGGCTTCTTTAGATTATTGCACCATCAGTTAGTAGTCTTGGACTTGTACCATAGGAATGGACTTAGATCATGCTCTAATGCCACAGAGACTTGCCATTCATACTTTCGCTCTTCTTGGAAGCTTTGATTTTCTCCTAAAAGAGATTCATCTTAGACAAAGAATTCAGGGCTCGAATATATTATAATGTTGACCTTCTTACAACGGAGAAGCTAGGGCACCTTGTTGGCTTCCAATTCCAAGACTTTGAACTAGGGTGAATAATTTAACTTCAAGGCTGCCCTATAATCTATTCTCTGATACCATGTTGAAATTCAATTTTAATGTTGAATTTCTAATCATTATAATTAGTTGTGACAGTTATACATGTTTTCCTTTTAGCATTCACTTCATTCAATTAGGTCATCAAGCAATTATACATTCAATAATGCACATATAAAGACAGTAGAGGTCACATTGTACAAAAAGACAAAAGACACCAGAAATTAGGCCAGTGGCTAGGGAAAAATCCACAAGTGGAAAACCCATCAATCCCTTATAGAATCTTTGTCAACAAGAGAAATCCAAGCCATAAACAAACTAACCAGTATGACTTCCCAAGTGACAAGTCAACCATCCATAACAAGCAATAGTCTTCATGTAATTTGTCATAAGGTTATCCTCAAGCTGCCACAAAGTTCTGCCCATAAGACTGTTCATAAATCAGAGATAACCTGCCTCAAGAGCTTGCATCACCACAGAGATACACTGCTTCAAAAGTTCGAATCACCACAGAGATAAACTGCCTCAGAAGCTTGCAACAACACAGAGATAAGTGCCTCAGAATCTCTTATGAGCTGGTTGCCTCACACTTCACATCATAGGGATTGGCCTCAATTTCGCATTACAGAAAGTAGCCTTAGATTTGCATATGCCTCGATGCCTTAGAACAGATCCGAATTCATCTTTTGGAGAGCGAATAGGCTCTATTTATAGTTGTTTATCCATGCGAAGGGGCACATCTCTTGGGTAGGCTGACTTGACAAATGGAGGGCCGACTTGACCATTTGGGGTTTGACCAAAGAGACACTTAAAATTTCATTTTTCTTTTCTTTGAGCATGAAACCCATGCTACAAATAAAAATCTTTTCAAACATATTAAATATGCTTTAATAAATTTACAAATGACATACATTATGAAGAGCGATACTAGTTACAAAATTCAACATGAAATACAAGAGGAGTGTCTTCTTCTGCCAGTTCGCAGAGGATGCACCTCAAAGGCCCCTGGATATTCCTCTTTTTAAGGTTCTCGGCCGTCAGAATTTTCCTGTGAACCAATACCTAACAGAAAATGTTGATTTTTGGGAGGCCATCCTTTTGCCATATTTCACCCCAAAGCTTATATGAAGATGGATGAGGTTACTTTTTAACTAGCATTTCAAGCCAACTTTAACTGAATATTTTTTTTTGTAATGACCCAGCCAAATTCATTGATCCGTCCTTGTAACTTCAATTGGGTCAAGACCTCTTAATGAGTTCACCAGAGTTACCCACTGAGTCTGAGAATTGGAAGGGGGATCTGTACATGCCCAACTTGTTCAATAACCTTGATTGTCCCATTGCGAGATATCAACAATCTTACTATATCCCCTTAACTCCATCCAATTTGCCAACTCCCTGATTCCCCATTCTCTGCCATTAACCTTGTTGACGACACTTGGTCCTTCTGTAATTTGATGCGAACTCCATTCCCAACTTGCCATCCCAAATGATCTATATAGTAGGGGCCACCGTTTTGCATAGCATCCAAATTTTTGAACCTTGCTCAGACCAAGTTTCATTTTCCACTCTAATGAGCCTACTGTTATGAAAATATTTTTGCAGAAAGGTTGCTTCCACCATTCTTTAGAGTCAGAGAGGAGGCGCCACACTAATTTTGCTCCCAAAGCAAGATTCATGAATTGGGGGTCTTTTATTGCTAATCCTCCATAGTTTTTAGGAAGTCGAACTATATCCCAATTTAACCAAATGAAACCTTTTATCATTATTCTTACCCCTCTGCCAAAGAAATTTCCGAATAAGGGCACCAATCTTGTTAATCACTCCTTTGGGGGCAAGTAAACCAAATCCCATATAAACAAGGAGGGATGACAGGATGGATTTGATCAACACAACCTTTCTTGCTGCATTTAACCATTGCCCTCCCCATGAATGATTTTTTATTTTTTAATTTAATTTCGATTTTTTGCAGAGTTTGTAGCTCCTAGTGATATTGGGATTCCTAAATAGTTAAATGATCTCCATCTCATTGCTTAATTCTAATACCTTTGAAATTTTAGCTAAAGTCACTTCAGGACAGTTCCATCCATAAAGCTGACTTTTCTTTTTGTTGACCAGCCCTCTCGAAAGATCAAGGTAAGTATTTAGAAGTTTTTTGGGGTTTACAACAATTTTTGATGCCCTTTCCCCCCCCCAAGAAGGGGAGTGTCGTCTGCAAACTGTGAGTTATTGACTCCTTTTGTTTTTCGAGCAATGCTCAATCCAACGAGCTTACCATCCAACCTTGCTTTTTCTAGATTTCTGTTCAAAATTTCGGATACAATGATGTAAAGTAGAGGAGAGAGGGGGCAACCCTGCCTTAATTCCCTCAAGGCCTCAAATAAAGAAGTGTGTCAACCATTTATCAACAACACAATCCACGATTGGCCAATACAAGCTTTGATCCATCCAATAAAGTCATTGCAAAAACCCAATTTTTCAAGCATTAAATATAAGAAAGAAGCTTCACTTGGCCAAATGCGTTGGTCATATCCAATTTGATGACCAAACCTGGCTCCCTTGCTTCCTTACTGGAATGAATTGCTTCTTGAACTAGGATAATATTATCCAAAACTTGTCTCTATTGCATGAAGCCCCCTTGACTTTCAGAGAATCTCTGGTAGGAGTTTCTTCAATGTCGTTGCTATAATTTTGGTGAGAATTTCATACGCTGCATTTCAGAGGGAAATAGGCTGGAAACGAGAGAAGTTCACAATATTTGACTCTTTGGGAATCAATGCAAGAAAGGAAGAATTAATACTGCCTCGATTCTATTCTTTCCTTTGTGTTCCTTTTAACATTCTAAATAGGTCCTTTTTATCATGGACCAAAAAGATTTATAAAAGCTTATAATGAAACTGTTCAGGCTAGGAGTCTTATCTGGGTCCAGAGCCCATATTGCTTCTATAACCTCCCTGTCCTCTATTTCTTTGACAAGTTGTTGATTGGCTGATTTCAGGACAATGGAGGGTATGCATTGAAGAAACTCCTGAGCTCGTTCCATATCTACATCTCTATCTTCCTTATATAGTGCCTGAAAATGAAGGAATGCTTCCTGCTTGATATTTGCAAAGGCTATCAACCTTGGCCTTCGTCCTGGCACTATCTCCTTCACTTGATTTCACATCTCTCTGGCTTTGGCTTGCTTGCAAAAAAAGGCAGTGTTTTAATCTCCTACTTGCAACCATAAACTTTGGGATTTTAGCCTCCAATATTCTTCTTCTTGTCTGCTTGCTGAGAAATTTTGTCTAGTTAGTTCCCTTTCTTTATCAAGATGACAAGTCTCCACTTGACTATTTTCGATTGGGCTTTGACGATTTTCAAGTTGTTTAACTAGCTTGAGCCTCTTCTGTCCAGGGGGTTGATAATTTTCTTTGGCCCACTTCCTTAATGCTTGCTTCACTAATTTCAACTTTGACTCCCACACATAGTTGGGGGATCCAATGACTGGGAGCCTCCAAGCATGTTTAATTATATTCACGATTCCATCCTCTTTTAACCATCTTAGATTATATCCAAATGGATTATGGAATTAGGCCTAGATTTTCCAGGCGATCAATCAACAATGAGATGGGTTAGTGATCATACTAACCATAAGCCAAGATTGAAGAGGAACAATCCAACCCTTTGAGCTGCCAATTGCTATGCATCAGAAAATGATCCAATCGCACTGCTATGTGATTGTCCCCACTTCTTCTATTTGTCCAAGTGCATTTTTCCTTTTTGGGGAGAATATCTACTAGATCCCAATTGTCTATCAAGTCTTCCATTTGCTCTTTGAAAGGATTGCGGATAGGGTGTCCTCCTTTCTTCTCCAAGGAGTGGAGAATTGTATTAATGTCACCTCCTATGATATTGTTGTTGTGCCAAAGCCTTTCTTTAAGAGAGGACAATGAATCAATCCCAAAATTCCACGTTTTCACCATGCGAAACTGGAGCATAGACATTGATGATGGGGATTTGCTCCCCCTTGTCTTTTCTTTCCAATAACACTGCTATCTAAAATTGAGATTTAACACTATCTTTCAAACTATAGAAGGTATATGACCAAAACATACCTAACCCGCCATAAGCCCCACGAGAGCTTTGTGCAACTCTAAAGCTGTCTCGCCAAAAGGATTTCGCTGTGTTGACAACTTCAGTTTCTTCGAGTTTGGTTTTTTGGAGTAAGAGTATCCAAGGCCACTCCTGCTTCACTATATCATTAATTGATGGGGATTTTACCGGGCTTCCCAAACCCCATATATTCCATGACAAGATTTTCATCATTTTTTGAGGGGGTTTGGCAATTTACCTCCTCCCTCTTTTGTTGCTTCCTATTCTTTGGGCGATATTGACTTGAGTATCTTGGTAATTACTGGCCGATTTCCCAACTTATTCTGTTCCGCCTCTAATTCGCGCGCGTCTTCGACTGGGGCCTCTCTTTTTCTTGTTACTCTTTATCTCTTGGCTGCTGCCCTCATCTGCCTAGGATAGTGTTCGAGCCTTGTTCCTAGTTATAAATCTCGGGGGATCTCCTTTGGGTTTGATTAGCATACCCCCTTAAACATTTTCAGATCTGATTGATGGGCTTCAAACATTACCTTCTAGCACATTTTGAACCTCTTTTGGATCCATCTAGGGATTGCGTGTTTCCTTCCTGTCCAATTTATGGTTCTTTCTCTTGATCTTTTATTCCCCTTCTTCTATATCAAGATTCACAACTTGTTTTGAGCACTATTGTCTATATTTTGAGAATTTTCCTCCTATTTATTCCCTTCTTGAGACTACAAGACATCAAAGGGATTTTGCCGAAGTCAAGGTTACATTCCTGCCTTGTACTGTTTGGGGCTTATTTGCAACTGATCTCCACTTATTCTCGCCTTTTTTCTGGGTTTGCCATTGTTCTTCTTGCCCTAAAGTTAAATCCACCCCTTTGCTTGCTTGAACCTTCTTGCAATCCCTTGCAAAATGGCCAGATTCATGGCAATATCTGCATTTGAAGGGCAATTGTTCATAGTTGAGACTTTGACAATGGGTCAATTCTCCCCAAGTGAGATTTATCTCTGAGGGTGCAACCCTTTCTCTAGATCTACCTTTACACAGATCTTGGCACATGCAAACTGAAACCTATTGGGTTCTGCCTTACCCAAGTTTTTCCCCAGGCCATTTCCTATAGCTTGCTAACAGTGATCGCTCCAGCATGAGAGCGGAAGTCGGGGAAGCTTGACCCAAACAAGAACAACATTTGGGATATCCTCATTTGGATCAAAGTCCAGTGTCCATTTTTTCTGATACTTCCTTTTGGATCCAAAAAAATAGGGTCTATTTCGAAAGATCACATCTTTATCTTCCTTGTATTCAAACAAGAAAGCAAAGAACCCATTTCCGCAGGCGTTCAAACCAATATTACCTTTCCTCAATGGATTCCAGCTAAGTTACCGGATCCGGCCCTCTGGGGTACAGGATCCACGGATCCACAGATCTGATCCGGATTCGGATCCGGATCCGCCTAAATACGTCCAAGAACCGGCACCTGGCGTATTAATGTTTGCTAGAACTCGGCAAAAATGGAAGAGGTCATTAATGAGTAGCCCCAATCTAGAAGATCAAAAATATCTGTCTATTATAGCCAACTTAAAGAGTAAATACAACATTGCTAGAATAAAAATGAACTCTTAGGCACTCCATAATGAGACTAGGTGCTAGCCAAATCCTAAAACGCTGTAGGATGATTTTTTTAATTTTTAATTTTTATTTTTAATAGTCAGCTTTATAAGTCTAAAAAGGTGGATGAATGTTGTGTATATGGCCATATTAGCTTTCAACTTCAAAATATTTGTAACACCATTGATCTTCATAACTTGTCACCTTGTCAAAACCAATGTTGTTAAAAGCGCGATCGGGATTAAATCGGCGCGGGGAACGAATCGGAAAAAATTGGAAAAATCGGGAAAAAATCGGAAAAAATCGGGAAAAAATCGTTTGGTACAAAAATATTCATTTTTTTCATTTTTTTTCAATTTTTTTAATATCTAAACCATCTACAACATAAAATAAA
>APFE031577338.1:384724-419756 GCA_000404065.3 Pinus taeda
CCTTTCCCTCTAGATGTAGACGCTGGTGCGTGTGCTGGTGGAGATGGCAGTGGAGTCTGATGTGCTCTAGAAGCTAAAGAACAAGAAGTAGGAGCTATAGGAGGTAGACCACGTCCTCTACTGGTGGCAGGGGTAGCCTGGGCAGGTGGGGTCACCTGGAAACATTACAATCTCCCAATCCTGAAATCTTGAAAAACTGATAAGTCTGCTGGATTTTAAATGAAATCTAAAATTCTACTTTCTCCATATGAAATCCAATGAGGCTGGAACCACTCTCAAACATCCTGAGTCATTTCATGGTAATGTTAAAAATTTAAGTAAAAGGATGAAAATGTAGATTAAGGAGAATGTCACTTTTACTTTAAGAATTTAACATTACCATGAATAGCATATCCATACTAGGGCCCAGACTTGATCCCTCCGCACGTGCCACTGTCCAAATGAGCAACTGAAAAACCAAAAAAAAAGTTTATAAAATCGTGCTGCCCCGACCCCGCACGATTTTTTCAGTAAAAATCGCGATTTTTTGGAAAAAAGCGCGATTTTTTGAAAAAGGCGCGATTTTTTAGTAAAAATCGGCAAAAAAAAAGTAGGCGATTTTTTCGTATAAAAATCGCGATTTGATCGGCGAGCTGAAAAAATCGCAATTTTTTCATTAAATCGCGATTTAATCGCGATTTTCACAACACTGGTCAAAACTATGGAGATTTAGGAAAGCTTCTCTTCGAACTTTTCAGTCAAGGAAACACAATATTAAAACAAAATAATCAATCCCTTTTCATTTTTCTTAAGGTCTGATAGACCAAAGTTGGTGTCAGTGGACAATAATCATCATCATCATCATTATGCAAAAAACCATGAATAGGCAACCCAAATTCCATGATTGGAGAGACAATAAAAAACCTATGAAGAAGGGTTATATGATTCCTTTCATGTTTCCGTGAAGCTTTTCTGTGAACATTTGATTAATCATACTTCTCATGCATTTGTGCTAAGTAGCTTGTTGAAGTTACTGGTCTTGATGTCCCTGTTGTGATTATAAGAGCAACCACGTGGATAGTTCCGTTGTGAGGTTTTCATTGTAGAAATTATTGTTTAAAACAATATTGTGCGTTGTCCTTGGGTGCTTTTAGTTAAGTGAGGAATGTATGTATGCATGTTAACATAGGTATGGGGAGACTGTGGCACCAAAACTACAAAATAAATATGGTCGACAAAGCAAATGCGATATTCATACAAAAATAAACATTATCATTACTAAGTTCACATTTATAAAATGTAGAGAAATTTAGAAGATTTTGACAAAAAAATTGTAGCATCCTCCTAAAAAATGCAGCTTAATATAAAAATTGAGCATCCAAAATTTGTTCACCTAAATGTTTTGTTGTTGTAAGATTGTTGGCATGGTTAGAGCATAAACATATATTAGGTTAGGGAAATAACTATTGTAGGTAAATATGATAGTTTATCATAGAATATTGGATTATAAAGATTTGTTGGGCAACATCCTTTGGATTGTTGATCCTTTATTATTTTTCTCTAAGAGTCTACTTATTCTCTCTCCTTCTCTTTCTCCATATGTGCTATTCTCAAATGGTTATAGGTACTTAAAGTGTGAGCCATCTTAACGTACCACCTTTGTCAAGAATTGGCTTTGAAACTTGAAGAACATGATGAAGAGACGACTTGCTATAAAGTATGATGACATGTGAAACCTAGTTGAGCAGTGATGGTATGCTAGCATTAAGGCCAATTTTGGGACTTCTTAAACCCACACCATTAGGGAAAGGGTTTTGAGCATTACAAACCCTTTAGAAGAGACTTCATTCTTATGGTTAGTTCCGTTTCTATCCTCATTACTTAATAATTATTAGTAGCTTGCGAGTGACGTTACATACTTCATTATGATTTTATACATACAGGATGACGAACATTGGTGCCTTGGAGTTCCACATGGCCATAATAATAATGAAAATGTGACTATACTAGGCTCATCCCTTATTGTTAATTGGAATTTTACCATTACCCATGTGAAGCTAAACTGTTCGATCTATGAATATCAAAAAGGGGCCTAGAATGCAGTGTGCTTTTCTATTTTAGTATTTATTTTAGAGTTTATGGTAGTGCCTTTATTTTGAGAAATATGTCTTTTATCTACAAAAGAATATTTACATCAATAAAGCAGAAAGAGAAAAGGGTATGTACAATGGGACTTACATGTTCTTCCTCAAAGCTACTAGAGTAGAAATAAAATCAGAATAGCTATTGCATCTAGGGATCCTTTAGCTTGGTTAGTTAGCTCGTGTGGTTGAGTGCTTTAAATTACAAGCAAGAGGTCTTGAGGTCAAGTCCTTAGACTAATTGCTTTTGTGAATATTGTGGGCCTTACTTGATGTCCCTACTGAGTTCGGTTGCCCCTACTTACCATTGTTGGAATGAGGTGAAATGGGCAGTAGGTTTCCATGGGATGTGCATTTCATCAATAAAATCCTTGAGATTTTGCATCCTTTATCGACAAGGTCCTTTGGTTGAGAATTTCATCTATACTTCATCCCTACACATGGAACAGACAATAAACAAATAATTGACCTCATGGTTGAAAACATAATTACATTTAATCTTCTATAGAGTAAAAGGAGCCAAGATCCGTAGAATAAAGAATGTATGCACCAAATAACTACAATCACCTAAGAAGTTCACCCTTTGATGGACCCTCTCTTAAAGAAGAAATTTGTATTGGTCTTGTGCATATTGCCATGATTTCCTTGCAAATTGTGTCCCAGAACATATGCTCTACTGCCTCGAGGCACTAACAATTTAGGCAAAGGCCATTGAAAAGGTCACTCTTGGCCAAGCTGGCCTTGGAGGGAAGCCCCTAATATATAACCAACCGAGCAGATATTCTTAGCTTATAAGAAAATTGAATAGTCCAACATTGTGAAGCTAATGAATGCAATGATCCTTTGAATTAGTAGACAATAGACAAACATTGAGTACTAGGGATATAATATATCATTGATGCAAACTGGAGTAAAGCCTCCTAGAATATTGTTGAAGGGAAAATGAAGTTCTAGTCCTAGTCATGCCAAAAGGGCATTCACATCACAATATTCATCTTATACATTTCCTCTTGAGGGATAAGCCCAATCAACTTTGTGATTGCTGAATGATTCAAAAAGAGAAAAGCAAACTTGTGAATCAAAGATTGCATATATTTCTGTGAATTCTAAGTTGAATCCCACAAGTTTGCAAAAAGAAGATTCCCTTTCCACTAAAATGATAGGCTTGGAAGTGAGGTGTCTTTGCAATTTAGCTCCCTTGTGTCTTCCATCTCCAAATAGGGTGCTTAGCCAAATCTTATCCTACTTTACTACCTGACATGGCCCATTGAACCAAATAGGCCATTGTCCTCCATGTAGGCGAAGCGCTCTTGAGAATAAATGCGTTGGGGACTTGGACTAGGTTGGAGGAAGAAACAATGTTTCATAAGTCCCTATGGATTTTTCTAACATGCTGTGCTAAAGATAACTAACGGGGTAATTGCACCCAACAAGGGGTATTCCTTTCCAAACAACGAACCATTGATTTTGCAATAAGAATACTCTCATGAGTAACCACATCAATAAAATCAAGCTTGCCTACATTCTCTGGCATCATAAAAACGTCTCAAGTGACAAAGGGGAGACTTCTTTCTCCACCATACTTAGACCATAAATAGGAAAATAGGATTTGTTTGAACTATTGAAAATTTTCCCAACCAATGCCATTTTATGGGTGAAAGGGAGGTCTTTATGTTGCTAGATATGAAGCTTGGTTTGAAGCCACCAAAAGCACCAATCCCACATTGCAATAGGTGAAAGATCCACTCCAAAAGGTATGCCAAGATACTATATTATGATCTTTGGTCTAATATAAGTCCAAGCAATAGGAAGCTACCTTTTGATGGGATATCTAAAGAAACTAAACAATAGTGTATGTTATGCCCACTCACCATTAATCGTCAAGTTGAGTAGAAAAGGCCAAGGCAAGTCTGTGCACCATCAATAGAGCTTTGGTTTGTTTGCTTCGAAAGGAGTGAGTCATCAGTAAAATGGTTGTTAACCATCTTTGACCCATCAGGGTGTAATATACCTCATAACTAGTCCAACAACCAAGCTGTCTCCAGAAGATACCCTAGAGCATAAACTGACAAGTTGGACACAATGGTGTGAAAATATGTGTATTGATGATATGGGTTTTGGACAACAATGTTAAGATGGAATTAGCCAACTTGGATCTTAATTAACTAGTGCTACAACTAATTTATTTTGATTATGGTGATCCTCAAGAGATCATCCTCCACACTAGTAGATGTAGATCTTGGATCAAATGTAGAGGAAGAGGAAGATGAGGATGGAGGAGAGAGTAATGGTAGTGGTGGCGATTTTGATGAATCTAACATGGGGGAAGGCTATTGACAATGACGAGCTATGGGGTTCTTCTATCTATGGTTCTAGTATCTACTGTATTTCTACAAATGACTTAACGAGAAAACTATAGTTCATGGTTCTAACTTCTTAACTAATATTTTATAGCTTATGGGCATTGAATATTTTAATTTCTTGTGTATTTGATCATCATTGATGTAGTGACTAGTTGTATCAATATTTTGTAAATGTTCTAATTTTTAAAACATTTGGATTTTTTGTCTTATATCATTTTTGTATTTTTAAATTTGCAATTATATATATATATATATATATATTAATATATATATTATATATATATATATATATATATATATATTTAATTTGCAATTATATATATATAACTTGTCCCTCGTGTTTTGTGTTCGGGGTTGACATGTCTCATATTGATACTAATATCTATGTTTCATGTCCCCGTGTCATGCAATTTGTGTTGTTGATATTTGGAGAGCTTTGAATAGGTGGCTACTTGACATTGGACTTGATGCTAGAAGTGGTGCACTTGTGGAGGAGGTGGTTATCTTCTACATGTTGTGTATGTTGGGAAGATGGTTGCTTGCATGGGAGGTGAACCTACCTTGGAGAATGAGTGCTAAGCTCTAGGACGAAGGGTGCTTGACCTTAAGAGAATAGGGACCATGTGGCATACCTTAGGAGGATGAGTGCTTGACTTGAGTGTTGAAAATCTATGTAGCTATGGTTGGTATTTTTCATTGGAAAATTTGAAGGAAAAATTTATTTTTGTCATCCTACAAGTCGGCTTAATGAGATCCTCAAGTCGGTACCATTAGGGCTAATTAGCCCACATATAACACATGTGGCATCGATGGCACTCATTTGGAGCATCAATCACATTGAATTTCATCAAGTTTGTTTTGCTATCTTTAGAGAGCATCTCCAAACGTGCGAAGGACAAGAAGACCTCTCTTTCTTATGCGTTGACTTTCTCTTGGTGATTGCATTGACTGTATTTTGTCTTGGGCATATTGGCATCTATTCTACTTCAAACTAGATCTCCTTGGAAGGCCGCATACCTTAGAAGTTTGTTGATTCTTGACACTAATATTTTTGCTTCTAGAATGTGGTGTTGACTTGAGTTGACCAAGTGACTCGACTATGGGTTTGACCCAGTTTATTTGACTAATGCGTTGAATTTTCTGTGGAGAATTCAGGACTAAATTTCGACCTCTTCTTTCAGTGACCTTAGGGCTGAATTTCGGCCTTATTGTGTAGACTATTACAATTGACTTGGAGCTGACTTTTCTCTCTGTTGACCAACTTTGATTGGTATTTTATTGAAGTTAGATTTGGATCTGTTGGAATATTCTTGATGTAATTTTGATGGAGAAAATCTCTCTCGTAAGGAAAGACTTTTGGTTGGGTTTTCCCTTTGTGGGTTTTGCCCTGACTGTGAGCCTAATTCTTGGTGTCTCTTGTTCACTGTTGATTGTCTATTGTGATCTCTATTTACTGCTCTTATTGAAGAATTGAATGGTTGAAGTTTTTCATGTATAGCTAATTGATGATTGAAGAAGAAAGAAAGAACTGATATCATCATTAGAAGTAGTTATTAATTGTGAAAAACTATTCTAGTCCTAGCTACACTAGAATTTCAACATGGTATAAGAGATTTGGTGAAGGAAAAGAGCAGAGAGATCATCTTGAAGAGCATCTAAAAGATACTTTAAGGAGTTTTTGGGTTCTGTCCACTACTAAGAAACCTTTTTTGTCCTCCCCCCCCTTCTGTCCCGAATCCCACGAATCAGACACAATTCTCTAGTACACGTGTCTGATTCTTGTGTCCAACATATCTTGGAGCGTGTCGAATGTGTCCTGGAGCGTGTCCCGGAGCATGTCCAATGTGTTCTAGAGCATGTCCAACGTGTCTTGGAGTACACCCATCTTGTAATAAAATCAAAGTAATTATGTTAGGGTTTAATTCTCCTTTCTTGATAATAACTTGTGAATGTGTTGTCTTCTTTTACTTCTTTAGTATCTTATCTTTCATCGAGCAATTACCATATTTATGTATGTATGAAGATCAAAAAACAAGAGACACAAGATATAGGCACATGCCAGGGCAAAACCCCCCTCGAAGGGAAAACCTAGTCAAGATAATTCTTCCTTTCAATAGTATTCTTTGAGATTCTTCACCCTAGACCAAGACCAAACTTTCCCTCCACACCAAGTTAGCCTCCTAGATCTTCGACCCCTTCCAGCAACTTCGACTAGGCAGTGACTTTTGACAACACGCAGCTTCCGACAACAACAAAACTTAGGATACTTCGATATTCCAATCCAGACCATGAAATAGAGAGAGAGAGGCACCAAAATTTCGATTTTTCCTTTCTCCTTAGACTTCCCCAAACTCACATTCACTTCGGCTTCCCGGCAACAAACTTCGCACTCTTTTCCCAGCTACAAGAGAACTTCACACTTTTTCCAGCTACAAGAGATTTTGAACTTGTGTGAGAGAATGATGCTCCAAATGAATTAGATGAGCTTCTTTTTATAGGCTTCATGTGGGGTCGAATAGGGTCCTTAGGCCAACTTGATCTTCTTCTAGGCCGACATGGTGTGAAGGTTACATAATTCATATTCGACTCAATACATAACCTTTTTACATGATTCGAAAGCCCAAGAAGGGTCTCTCTAAAAGTACAATGACTCTATTGACTCAGAATAAATCCTAGAAGTCCTCAATGGGGACTTTGACCTAAAACATGGTGACCCAAGCATGAAACCCATGCTTTAATAAGTTACAATAATAATATTAAAAATTCTTTTCTTTATTCTTTCGACAAGTACATTATATAATGACTCAAGTACATTAATGAAGACTGGACATTTTACATTTTCCAACACTCCCTCTTAACTAGGGAGGTATTTGTGAAAATTCGGTGACCCGAATGCCTACTATAGCAATTGATTAAATTTCTCCATGAATCAAGTTTTTTAGAGTGTTACACAGTAAACATTGAAATAAAATCTATTGCAAGCCTTCACAATATAAAATACCGTGGAAACAAAATACTGCACAAGAGGGAAATAAACACACACAATTACATTGTTGTTTTTGGACCAATGTCCTCGGAAAAATCCAATGTGGGAAAACCGGTGTGGCAACTGAGGGTTTTTGTTAAATTGGCAACTAGGGCCAAACTCCATGTGGGTCAGCTTATTTATGGCAGCTGATATTTTTATTGGATCCCTCTCATCGAGAGGTGTAGGATGATCTAAAGATCATCCGATTCCGATAAGTATTTATGGAGATATGAATTTATTTTGTTTATATAATTATTATCAAGCCGATCAACACTTGAGTAGGCTCAGAAGCCCAATAGACGTGTCTACTCATCATCTACGTTTTAGTATAAATTGGTGAGGATTTGAAGTCATTTGAACACACATTCTTGGTGTGATCTTCTCCTCTACATGTCTTTGGGTTTTGGTGGAGGAAAGACACTAAAGGTATACGCTGACCTAAGTACAGTATGATGCCCTAGTTTATACACAAATGATGCCCTAGCCTGTACGCTGTTCAAGAAGCCCTAACACAGTCCTGTAATGGAGTCTCCTAGCCACAGTAAGAGAAGACATTCTTACGCTGTTCATGAAAACCTATACACAGTTCATGATAAGGATTCTATGCAGATATGGAGGCCCTAATACGCTGTTCTAAGCAGCCCTAATCAAAGTCAATGGATGCCCTTTATATGCTGTACAGATATGTTGTTCATAGTGGTTCACATATATGCTGGTCATAGATATACGCTGAAATGGATATACCTTATACGCTGGAATGGAAGACCTTATACGCAGTTATGGAGATGTCTATTCACAGCCAATGTGATGCCCTAATCCGTTGTCAATGGAGACACCTAGCCGCAGTCATGAAGGCATCTCAACGCAGTCAATGAAGCTATCTTACACGCTGTTCTTGAAGACACTTATACGCTGTTCATTATGGAATATTCTTACGCTAATCATGGGCTGTTCATCATAAGGATATTCCAATATAAATAGAGACATACACGCAGATATATGTAGCTGTAAATGGAGACATATACGATGATATATATAGTCACCTATTCCGCTATAAATAGTAACACCTTATACGCAGGCAGAGGAAGGATTGCTGTAGGTAACAGCATGACAAATTAGGTCTGCTGGCAGCATGATGTATGGACAACAGCATGATGTAGATCATGGGTAGATCATGATGATGGAAGGGGCAGCATATGCACAGGCAGCAAAATGACAATGAGTCATACTAGCAGGGGCAGCATATGCACAGGCAGCATGATGACAATGAGTCATACTAGCAGGGGCAACATATGCACAGGCAGCATGATGACAATGAGTCATACTAGCAAGGGCAGCATAATGACGATGATGTATGGGCAGCAAATAGACGAAAGGCAGCACTATGATAGGTGAAGGAGTCACCTTGAGGATCAGTTGAAGCGAATGTCTTCAACTGATCTCATCTTTGGAGTGATCTATGCTAGATCTAGATAAGTCAAATGTGACTCTATTGTAATGTACTCCTTTCTCTCTCTGCTGAACTTTGAAGATAAAAGAAGATTTGATCAAAGGGTTTCCCCACACATTGTGGGTTTGTCCCTGCTTCGCGCCATATCTTGTGTCCTCTTGTCTTGGCTTGTCTTCTGCGTTTTGTATTTATGTTCTATCTGCAGTTTATCGTAATGCTGATGTGATTGCTAACTGTGAAAATCTAAATAAATTGCTCTAGCATAGAACATACCTAAACTTAACAGTTTTATTATTATGTAGTAGTAATATGAGTACAAATCATTAGATGCCCAACTAACAATCTGATACAAAGAATAAACTGGCAAAGAGGTAGTGAGAAATATTCTCACATTGTCACTGATGATTTAGTGGACTGAGTGATTTGCAATAAAATAGTTTAGCGAACTAGCTTAAACTATTCCCAAACACTTTTACATAAGACTCGATTAGAACACAAGGACTCACTTAAGACTTTGACAAAGGATTCCACCCTAGATTTGGGGTGAGGCTGGAGAACTCTGCTGACCATCTGTATTTAGAAACACACATGAGTTAGTGAGACGAAAACCCTCCTAGGATGAAACTTTTGGCCAAAATAATAGGCTTACTTAGGTTTTTACATACACTCAAGGTCTTACTAAGATCATTTACATTACATACCTTGCAGAATGGGTTTATAATGACACATAAGACTGTTGATAGAAGATTTAATCCTGTTAAAAAAAATTGTTCTTTCGATTCCTTGGAATTTTGACAAATATGAGTGCAACAGGACCATCAATCTTGGCTTGAGATATTCTGCCCGAGATGTGAGACTACATGGGTACTCTGATGTTGATTGAGCTGATACCTTCACTGATAGAAAGAGCACATCTGGATGTTACTTTAGCTTGGAATCTGCCATGATATCTTGCAAGTCTGTAGCCCTTAGCATGACTGAAGCTGATTATATTGCTGCTAACATGGCTAGTTGTGTGGCAGTATGGTTGAGGAAGCTCTTTGGAGAGTTGTTTGAACATGTACTAAATACGATAGTAATATACTGTAACAATAAGAGTGGGATTCAACTTGCAGAAAATCCCATGTTCCATGACAACTGTAATGTCCCAAATGGAGCAATTTGGGGTTTTCTTGAAGTTCTAACTCATATATACTTTAGATAAAATTTCCATTCATAAACAAAAGATTACCATGTAAAATTTAACAACATAGAACATGCAAATAATGATAATGAGCGGAATGAAATCCGGACTTTATTTATAATATATAAACTGGGGTTTTACATGTCAAAACAATTGATATAGCTTAGATAGAACTAGCCTCAAGAATTTGCTCCAATGCTGCCTTGGCCCTCCACCAAAAATGAACTGAACTGCCACTACTAAGCTCTCATGTGAGTTCTAGATGAATTCACCAAGGGGAGATGGGTGCTCGCTTAATCTCTCTAAATCACCCAAGGGTTTCCGTTCTGGGGCTACTGCTGAAGTAGAGAACTGGGTGCTCAAAGCTTTACACAAGAAGAAATCACAAATCCAAGATGTCCCCCAATGGCCTCCTTCTCCTCTTTTATAGATCTGATGGACCCCTCTAGAACCTCCTATTTTATTATTATTTTAATCATGGAGCACTTTTCCCTCTTTTATTTCAATTAAAATATCCTTTTTAATGTGGGAAAAGGGTAAATTGGTCACCATGTCTCCTCAGGTCATTGAAACTTATATCTAACCATCCCATCCTTTAGATCTTCTCGTTCCGGTTCGAACGAGCTATTACACTAAAGTGTTTTGTCAAGTATTCATCTCGAAATGCCACCTTAAGTGTAATTAATTGAGTCATGCCCAATAATAACTCTGTTTTTTGAAAATTGTCGGAATGCATCGAAATGAAAGGAAAACTCTTTCGATGATGGAATATACGAAGCGAATGCCATCGAACCTCATAGAAACTCCTCAAAACCCCTCCAAAAGTCTTTGGGCCCATTGATGATATCAACCTGCACTTGTGACCTGTCTGCCCCCAACTCTGAAAGTCCATCCTAACCATGTCATTAGGAACACCAGAAAAAGTAACATTACAACAAGTCCAAGCACATTGAGATCTAATATCACTATATTTGGGATATGGTGGAGAGAGGAGCCGTGAGGCTCCATCATATTGCAACTGATGATCAAATAGATGACATACTTACAAAGCCTTTGTCGAAAGGGAAGTTCAAGAGCAACTTGGATTGATGGATGTGACCCTTCCTGGTGGGGGCAGTCATGGATGATCAAGAACAATGAGCTATGCTCTTCCCTCTTGTTTGAGCTCCCAATTTGGGAATGGAGTCAGGAGAGTTCCTAGGGTTGAGGGAACTCTTGCCTATAAGTTGTGCGCGATCCTTGTCTTGTGTTAACAAGTGGTAATTTCCCCTACCATCAAGTTTGGGATTTGCCAAGAGTATACCCTAGTATGCATTGTAAACCAAAAGCTAGGCTTGTTGGGAGTACCACCCATCTGGCCAATGGGTGTAATAAAGCTTGGTTGTGTGCAATCATTGACAAGTGGTAATTCCCCCAAGCAGAGATGAGGCTTGGTTGTGCGCGATCCTTGTTAAGTGGTAATCCCCCCAAGCAGAGTTGTGACTTGGTTGTGCACGATCCTTGTCAAGTGGTAACCCCCCCAAGCAAAGACTTGATTGTGCGTGATCCTTGCCTAGTGGTAATCCCCCCCCCCCCCCCCAAGCAGAGATGAGACTTGGTTGTGCGTGATCCTTGTAAAGTGGTAATCCCCCCAAGCAAAGACGAGTTTTGGTTGTGCGAGATCCTTCTCATGTGTTGGCAAGTGGTAATCCCCTTAGTGAATATAGGGTGATGAATGAATCTTGCTTATGATGATTCTTCTTCATTATATTGAGACATCATTGTTCCAAATGACAGATGATGAATTTCCTTATCTAAAATCTCATTTTCTTACAATTTTGGTGTGACTTTCTAAAAATAGAAAGTCATGTCTAACAGCTCAAGTATGGCTTTCCAGTAATAGTAAATCACTTTGCATTAATTGGTAATCAAGTATAGTTGATGGAAATTCACTCAACTTATCATTAAGCAATCCTAATAGTTCAATCACTTAACTTATCATTAAGCAATCCTAATAGTTCAATCTCGACTTAATCATCAATGTTTCCTCCCAAGAGGTCACGGGGTCAAAACCAGAGGGGGGTAGAGTATGTATGCCTTCGTGGACTTAGCAGTTAAATCTCTGTGTGTAGTGTTGATTTGGGGTAGCATCGGATGTGCTCTATCCATGAAAATTGGTAGAGAGGCTAAAGCACATGAGATCTCCAAGACCCATAAATGGTTTGGACGGATTGTACCCAATTTGGGAGATATTAAAAAATTAATATTTTTAATGGAGTTCCTAAGTCTAAACTTAGGAAAAATAAATTATTAATGGGTATTAATATAAAACTGGGTTAGAAGGTTCCAAAAGTCATGGATCAAGCCAAATCTAATCTTAGTCGTTGATTAGAGATTTAATCTCGATCGTTGAAGGACCAATAGGAAAAGTATAAGAGGAGGCTTGAGGGTTAGTTGGAAGACACACTAGAGTGATCAGTCATTCTATTTGCTAGAGTGGGGTTGCTAAGCAAAGTTGAATCAGTGATCAGTAGCGAGGTGTAGTGAGTACTGGACATAGAGGTAGAGATGGTGCCTAGAGACCAGCACAAAGGCAGAGAGCGAGAAGTAGCATCGAAAGCAGGCCACGCAGATTCCAGTAGACAACGCAGAGGCCAAAGGGCCTATGTCATCCACGCAGAAGGTAGTAGGAGTGACGCAGAGGGTCCCTGAGGCTGCGCAATACCCCAGAGGGTTGACACAGAGGGTTTTGAGGCTGACGCAAAGCAATATGAGACTGACGCAGAGCAATATGAGATTGACGCAGTGCCTCAGAGTTGCTGGAGATGGTTTCGTGGGACAATTTTCTGAATATTGTTTCCGAATAGAGAGGTATTACTGCCGATTGTTTTTCTCTGTTGGGTGAGCCAGTTTGGCACCCAGTTGTACTCAAGGAAATACTGCATAATAATAAACCCTCAGAATAGCTGCACCGGTTTTCCCGCATTGGGTTTTCTGGGGACGTTTGTCCAAAAATAACGGTGTCACTTGTGTGATTGTTTTCTTTCAACTGTTGATCTGTAGATGTTGAGACTGTATTGTGTTTATTTCGTTATTTATATGTTTTAAATAACTTGTTTGAATTTAACAAGTAGAAAAAATAAACCAGAAGAATACAGATTAGATTTCTAATAGGTAGACTTAGAAATTTCAGCATGGTATCATAGCATGGTTGCAGATCATAGGAGAGCTGAAGGCATCAGCTAAGTAGAGCATTTGCAACAGAATCAATCGTCCCGAGTGACAGAAGTTGATCCTTGCAGAAAGGGACAAAAGAAGGGTTGACGCAGAGGGACTGCGTCATCAGTGTGGGCCAAAGAGAGGCCAACACAGAGGCTGAGGAGGGCAGAAAGAGGCCGATGCAGAGCCACACAGAGACCAGGAGGGTTGACACAATTGGCTGAGGGAGTTGTTTTGCCAGTGTCTGGATTGCGCATAGCCTAGAGGCTCAGTCCTTCAGTTGCTGGGGCATAGGACGCTGTGGGCAGTTTGCGGGAGCGAAGCTGGTGGGGTACTGTGGGCAGAGCAATACTTGACAGGGCAAAACCAAGGTAGAGGGAGTTGCTACCGAGGCGGATTTCTAGCCAAGGAATCTGGATCAGTGTTGCAGGTGCACAAAAGATTGGAGAGGGGCTACTTGACAATTGGCAGAAGGATTTCCAGGAGGGGAATCGAGACTCAGAGGGAGTCTAGCAGAGAACTTCCAGGCGGGAAGTAGAGAGACTTAGCAGCAGTGGAAAAGAGAAACTCCAGAGGGAAGTAGTGAGACTCGAAGGAGTCGACGAGAAGAGTAGAGAGATGGCCATGAATGGGTTGAGGGATTAGGACAGGTTGGACGGGGCATCCAACTTTGTGGGTTGGAAGGCCAAGATCTTGTCCATTCTAGATAGACTTCACATCAAGGCCTTCGCCTTGAGAACTATGGTGATCCCAGTTGACCCAGTTGATAATGAGAAGTACGAGGAGGCAATGACGAAGGTGAAATGCATCATTCTTGATGGGGTCAAGGATCATGTAGTCCAACATATTGCCAAGAAGGAGATGACAAAGGAAATGTGGGACGCATTGAAGAAATTATACTAGCATACATTCGTGCAGAGGAAGATGTTACTTGAGAATCAGCTGCAGTGATACCAAATGCAAAAGGGGGAGCAAATAGATCACTTCCTCGGTAAGTTGAAGGAGATTCAAGACCAACTGACTTCCATAGGGACCACGCCGAATGAAGAGATGTTGGTGAGGGCTGCACTTAACACAGTCTCCGAGGAGTGGGAGACATTTTCCAGAGCATACTGGGTTGGGCGGATCTTCCAAATTGGGAAGAATTGCGGGCGGCTCTTCGCCAAGAGGAGATCAGGCGGTTGAGCAAGATGAGAAGTAGCAACAAAGGAGTTCGGATCAAGAAGGAAGAGGTACAACTCTGGCATCTGCGGGAAAGCAGGAGAAGAGGAAGAAAAAGGACCTCTCCAAGGTCAAATGCTTCAACTGTGCGGAACTAGGTCATTATGTGAACCAATGTCCGAAGAAGAAGTCTAAGGGAGAGGCGTTTGACTCTAAGGCAGCGCCAATGAAGTCAGAAAAGGAGGTCGAGGAGGATGACGATTGTGCCATGAGTGCTCATGTACCTCTAGAGAAGAGGTGGGGAGACATCGAGCTGTAGTTAGGAGGACTACAGGCGATGAAGGGCAGGATCCTTGAGGTACCCAAACTCTTGGATCAGATCCTTGCTATGGGAGCCCCGAAGTGAGAAGTAGCAGGACTGGCGGATGTCGGTAAGAACGGATGCGGATGAAGCGACAGAGAGTGCTACAGTGCAAGAGTCCCTGGGCAGCGCGAGGCTAACAGGCTGCAACAATGCGAGAGGCACAAAGAGTGTTGCACCAGTGCAGGATGGCACAGAGAGGTTTGCAACGGTGCGAGATGCAGGGAGTTGTTGCAGCAGCGCAAAGGTCAGTTGAGGGAGCACTTGTTAGCGACAGAGAGAGCTTCAACATCGGGAGTGTTTCTAGCTTGACAGGGATGTCAGTAGTTGGGTGGATCAATTACTTATTTCTTAGTAACTGAGTTGCAATGCAGTAGCACGATGCAGCATGATGAGAGGGGGTTGCAATGTAGATGCAGTGTTGGGGGAAAGGACCAACAACGAGACGGATGCAGAAGGAGCTTCCGTACAGATGCAACAATGGCGGTGGTAGGGCTATGGGTAGCAGTACAAGATGCAATAGTGTAGAGGACGTTGGGCGGGGAGGTATAGCATCAACATAGGTACCAGTGCCAGATAATCAAAGTGATGCTCGGTGAGGAGTATTACTAGAGCACAGTCCTCGCTAAGAGGGAGTGTTGATTTGGGGTAGCATCGGATGTGCTCTAGCCATGATAATTGGTGGAGAGGCTAAAGCACATGAGATCTCCAAGACCCAGAAATGGTTTGGACAGATTGTACCCAGTTTGGGAGATATTAAAATAATTAATATTTTTAATGGAGTTCCTAAGTCTAAACTTACGAAAAATAAAATATTAATGGGTATTAATATAAACTAGGTTAGAAGGTTCCAAAAGTCATGGATCAAGCTAAATCTAATCTTAGCCGTTGATTAGAGATTTAATTTCGGCTGTTGAAGGACCAACAGGAAAAGTATAAGAGGAGGCTTAAGGGTCAATTGGAAGACACAGCAGAGTGATCTAGAGTGGGGTGCTAAGCAAAGTCGAATCAGTGATCAGCAGCGAGGGGTAGAGATAGTGTTGAGAGATCAACGCAGAGGCAGAGAGCGAGAAGCAGCAGCGAGAACAAGCCACACAGAGCCCAACAGAGACAGCGCAGAGGCCAGAGGGCCCGTGTCATCCACGTAGAAGGCAATAGGAGCGATGCAGAGGGTCTCAGAGGCCGTGCAATGCCTTAGAGGGTTGACGCAGAGGGTTCTGAGGCTGATGCAGATCAGCAGGAGGCTGATGCAGTGCCTTAGAGTTGCCGGAGAGGGTTTCGTGAAACAAGTTTTCTGAATACCTGTTTCCAAATAGAGAGGTATTATTGTCGGTTGTTTTTCTTTGTCGGGTGAGCCAGTTTGGCACCTAATTGTACTCAAGGAAATACTGCATAATAATAAACCCTCAGAATAGCTTGCACCGGTTTTCCCGCATTGGGATTTTCCCGGGACGTTTGTCCAAAAATAACAGTGTCACTTGTGTGTTTGTTTTCTTTCAGCTATTGATTTGTAGGTATTGAGACTGTATTGTGTTTATTTCGTTATTTATATGTTTTAAATAACTTGTTCGAATTTAACAAGTAGAAGAAATGAACCAGAAGAATACAAATTAAATTTCTAACGGATAGACTTAGAAATTTCAGCAGATGGGTTTCTTGTCCCACAAACAAGGGGGTCTCATACACCAATTTGGTGTTTGGCTTGGCTGTGACTTTAAAATTGGATAATAATAATAATAATAAATTATTATTAGTACTATATCGTTTATGATACTATTATATTATTATTAAAAGGAAATTCATGTCTCTCAATCATGGCACTCAATCATGTCATACATAATTCCCCTCAATTAATGCATATGTTACTCTCTCTCACTTAATGGATATGTTACACTCTCTCTTATGCATTCATTAAAGCTTTTCATAAAAAAATCCTCTTACACACTCTTTAATGCATATGTTACATTCTCTCCTTATGGCATAACTTATAAGTTACTAAGGCATGCGTTGATCTCATTTATGGGATAAGTTACTACATGTGTTTCTCTCCTTAATAGCATGGGTTACACTCCCCTAAATGGGATATGTTTAAGTTACTAAGACGTCCGTTTCTCTCCTTAATGGCATGAGTTACACTCCCTTAAATGGCATATGTTACTCTTCCTCAAAGCATGCATATTGCTTCTCCTTTATGACAAGAATTCGTTACTCCTCCTATATATGTACCTCATATCATCTCATCTCCTCACTACTTGTGCATTGTGAAAGAAGGATTCGAAATTGGGAGAGAGATTTGGAGAGATATAAAGAAGATTGTGAGGAAGAGAGACTTGGAGAGTAAGAGCAAAACTTGAAGGTTGATTTAGTGTTTGCATCAACTGCTGCTATCAGTGATCTTCATGCAGTGATCTTCATGCTACCACTTGTTTAGATTTGGGTGAACTTACTCATTCTCTTGATCTCTCATTGTACTTTGTATCTCTGCTGAAGAATTGATATTTAATAGAAGAATAATCTAGTTGGGTTTTCCCCTTGTGGGTTTTGCCCTAGTCATTGGACTTAAATTCTCTGTGTCTCATTCTGTTCTTGGCTGTCTTCCTTTGTGCATTTGGTTTATGTTCTATCGACAATTGCTTAACTAATATTTCAGCATAAAGAAGTTTTATAATATAATAAGTGATTGTTACAACATAGAACATCAAAATTTCAACACTGATCAATCTTTTTGGATGCACTTTGGATATGAATAGTCACTGCTTTGTGAAAAGTTTGGTAAACATCATTAAGGTAATAGGCCTCCATCCTTAAAGGTGTCCCTAGCTGCATTCTTTGGAATCAGGCCTTGATTGAGCTACTCACACAGAATGCTAGAGTAAAGGGCTTTGCTGCTAAAAAACAAAGTCTTCCCAACTGTATCCCACATGGCCTTGTAGAACTCACAAACAAACCCATTCAAACTCAGGGACTTGCCATTCCACTTTTATAATGGGAGTATCTATTGGTAGTCTGAGATTTTTATTTTTGCAATTTTGTAGCACTAGCACCTATTCCAGTTTCAGGGACATTGCACTTGTGACAGTTGAGAAATTCTACTGTTTTATCTTATATTTGCCACTTTCTCATTGTTGAGTATCTTGGGTACATTGGCATTAGTGTCAAGATTAATTTCTTTGCTCTTACTAAATTATCTGTCTCTTTTTCAATCATCATTCTAGCTTGTCTTGCTTCACCTATAAGAGTATATACTGTATAGTGTTCTACACAGTTTAGTCATGATGCTCTTCTTGACAACTTACACTAAACTTAGGGGAAATTTGAATGCATATTTTGTTCTTGAGATGCTCACCATTTGTTATATAGAAGTCCAAATTTTATTTAGCTTGGCTGAAAACAATATATTTGCAGTGAAGCTCATCCGGAAAATTTGTTAACATCCATGCAAACTATTATGACTCTTGTTTTGGATGAGAGTGAAGATATTCCAGAGCAGTTATTAGCTGTTGTGCTAGCTTCCTTGGGAAGAGGAAAAGAGGTAAGTGTTATAACTTATCCTGCTCACAAAATTTGAAATTTTCTTAGAAGTTTTTAGCTGGTGTTTTCTAGAGATTAATCTGCTTGATATTTGTAGTATATCATTCTTAGACATGGTATAGATTCGAAGTCAAAGAAAACATTTACAGTTATTGGCATTGTGTTTGTAACCCAAACAGTTCAAGGATTTTTTTATACTTTACCATGCAGGATGTTTCTCCAACTGCCCGTAGGCTTGCTATGAGTGTATTGGAGCAGTGTGCAATCAAGCTCGAGCCTTATGTGATCCACTTTATCACTTCAGCCATGGCGGCTGAGGAAACTTCACAAAACAACTTGCAAACTGCCTACCATGAGATTATTTATGATATATATCAGTGTGCACCCCAGATGCTGCAGGGTGTTATTCCAAATATGACACATGAGCTCCTGGTACTACCTTGCTGTCATATCCACTATAAGGTTTCAAACTTACGTGTGTGCTGTTTCTGTTTGGTGCTGATGTGACAACCTCAAATCTAGTACTAAGATCTTAGACACTTAATTCTCCTGTTGCTAATATGATGTTCAAAATGACTTATATTAACATGGAATGTGGAGAAAGGAGATAGTTGATACAAAGATCACACATAAAAAGAGGTGAAAGCAATAAAAGAGTCTCAGGGAAAGAAGAAGAATGACATAAACCCCTTTAGGGAAGATTCTTACATGGTTGGATAAGATTCTTGCAGGATTTGGGAATGTTTGCAGCTCATCTGAAAGATGACACTCTTTATTTGCTGATGTATTTAATAAAGTTTTCAATCATTTCTATTTTGAAATCAAGGTGCCTATATTCTAAAGGAGCCAATTTGTCTATGGTTCTCTTATATATATATATACAGTCTGACATGTTTTCGTTGTAGTCTGCCCAACTATTGAATCCTTCTTTAGTATCTACTAAATGTGGATATGATATCAATTGTCTTGTCAATTCCCTTTTGAAATATGTTCTTAACTACAAATGCTCAATTCATGCAGACAGATCAATTAAATGTGAGGTTGAAGTCAGTGAAGTTACTTGGTCGCCTTTTTGCAATACCTGGGCACCCTCTGCCAGAAGTGTTTCGGCCGCTTTTCTTGGAATTTCTAAAGAGACTTACAGATAAGGATGTTGAAGTTCGACTGTCAGTTGTTGAACATGCAAAAGAATGTTTTTTATCGAATCCATTTAGGCATGAGGCAGCTGACATCATTTGTAAGTTCAATCCTCCAAGTTAATTTGTTATGTATTTTTTTGTTCCCTCTGTCTATTGTAAATTCCCTTCACTTTTACTTTATTAACATGGAGTAAGATGAACTACTGACAGCTGCAATTAGTGATCGATTGTTGGACTATGATGAAAATGTGCGTAAGCAAGTTGTAGCAGCAATTTGTGATATTGCCAGTTATGCCCTGAAATCTATACCGATGGAGACAATTAAGTTTGTAGCTGATCGCCTTCGTGACAAAATGGTATTCTTTTTTGTTTTACGTCTTTTTAGATATTTCCTTGATATTGATTGTTGCATTTTTCTGTTGGAGAATTTGTCATTATCTGAACTGAGCATATATCCAAGTCAAAAATAACTGCAGGTTTCTGTTCGTATGTATACTCTGGAAAGGCTGGCAGATATATATAGAGTTTATTGTTTGAAGTGTTCAGATGGTTCGTTTATTGATTATGAGTTTGAATGGATCCCACGCAAAATCATAATGTGTTGTTATGACAAAGATTTCAGGTATGAACATTTTGACATTGAAAAATTATGCCACATTTTGAAGTTCAGGTGTTTATTTTCTTTATTGAACATTGATCATTAAATACTTCTCTCATGTTTCCCGAGTCAAAAGGGACTGGATAGTAGTCTCCATGAAATTAAATTTATGTTACATTGATCATTGTTGGGTATGTGTTATATTCTTTCCACGACTAGCTCCACGTGCTATTACGTTGCGCAGGGCACAATGGGGGGATCTTGAGGGGGCGGCAGCTCCCCATGCACGGGGTCTAGTGCAGTGCCCCGGGATATTTTTTTTTTTTTATGCAGACCCAACAATGGTTGGGCAGATTCAAGGATGGGATGCGGACCAGAGGATGGTGGGCATACCTACCCATGGTTTTGCATATGGTGTTTGCTCATGGTTTTTTGGGCATGATGGTTTGCGTATGGTATTTTGTAGATCCGGTCAAGGGAACTACAGTTATGTTCTAATCCATGGTTAATGGATTGGGGTTTATGAATGCTTCAACTTGCATATAATGTATTGTAACATTGAAAGGAATGTAATGAAAAATCAATCTAGTTTTCCCGGTTTTGGGTTCTAGGAGAAAATTTGTGTATATGTTTTGTTCTTGTTCTTGCCATTAATATTTTTTCCATTTTTAAGAATTTATTTGCAGGTAATTTCTGTACAGGGTAAAAACCTACAATCAGTGAAGAATTGGTTTTTCCTGGTGCATTCTTATGATTGAAGAAATTATTGGTGGATTTGCTAATTTGATCTCCGGTTCTTTTATTGACAGACCTCAAGCAATTGAAATGGTATTCTCTGAATCACTCTTCCCATCAGATCTTTCAGTTGTGGAAAGGGTGAAGCATTGGATTATGATGTATTCTGAACTTGAAAAATTTGAAATCAAGGCTTTTGAAGTAGTACTGGCACAGAAGCAAAGGTGAGTGTCTGTTGGATTGAAACTTGAAAGGATTTGTTTCTCTTTCAATATTGTAGTTCTACATTGTCATAACAAGCAATGTTGTTTTCCACGTCTCTAGTAATTTGATAGCTTCTGGCAGGATTTTTCAGGGCATTTCCTCTTCGATTGCAGGTTACAGCAAGAAATGCAGAGCTATTTATTATTACGGCAGAAATTGAAGGTCGGTATTTTTCTTCCAGCTTATAAAATGTACTGACTCGTAATAGATACTCTAGTGGGCGAAAAATAATCATTTCAAAAAATTGGTTGAATGAAGGATGACAATGAACTGAACTTCGAAAAACAAATTCTGAGCTGCTTCAAAACCATGTCACTGTCCTTCAAGGATCCAGCAAAAGCAGAGGAAAGTTTTCAAAAGCTGCATCAAATGAAGGATATCATTATTTGGAAGGCTTTAACATGCTTACTTGATCCCAGCAGGACTTTTATTCAGGCTCAAGCAACTTATGTAGGTTTTTATTAGTTGTGGATTACAAAGTTTAATAATTCAATACCCAATTGTGTTTGTTAAAGTATTATAACACAGCATTGTTGTGTTTGTTGGTGTCCGTTCATCTTCTAGACTATTGATTAAGGAAGTTCCTTATGTTTTTCTACTTTTCAATTGTTTGGTACAGATTGACATTCTTGAAAGACTTGGTGATAAACATCCACAATATGAGTTTATAAAAACTCTTGCCAGTAAATGTTCTTATCGGCTTTTTGGCAAAGAGCACGTAAAAGAATTGCTTAAAGAGATTGCAGTAAATAAGTTAGCTGGGAAGGATGAATTGATTCAGTCTGGCATGAATCTACTTGTGGTAAGTGCTTTTTTACTGATTTAGTTTCTTCATACAGATCAAAATATTAATGTTTGAGAAACACACTTCAGAAGAAACCAGCAAAAAGATAATAAAGATAAAGATAAGAGACACCAAAATTTAAAGATAAGAGACACCAAAATTTAAAATCGTTAAGATGAACTTTCATCGAACAGTGGAAAGATGGTACATGGACAGTGAAATGTTACGTGAGATACAAAATGCCAGTGTTTCTCCCGAAAAGGTTCAAATAGGTGAACAGTCCAATGAATCACAACACATCATGCATTCACTGCAAACTAGTGTGAAGTGGAACAATGCCAAAAAACATTTCCTTCTTGGTATCGAAGGACCAAGTCTAAGGGGCTCTTAGATGAAAATGCTGCCTATGTGATTACAACTTTGAAATTTTCATACAGGGGATAGACAAATACAACTTGTTTTATTTATTCTCTAGATTGTTACTTAAATCCTACAAGTGATGAGTAGGTATTAAAAGTCTGATATTGCATCCTTATGCTACATAATAAGTGTGAGAATTTGACACTGACAATAAACTATTTTTTGTTGATTTCTGGTAGCATCGAATGTGCTTTAAGTCTCAAAATTTGTAGGGAGGCTTGGACACGTATTCCACAATACTAGAAATCATTTTGGGAAATTAATTATTTTTAATGGAGGCCTAAGTCTAAACATAGGGAATTAAAATAATTAAAAGGTATTAATCTAACTATGGGTGAAACTTCTAAAAGAAGACAAGGATCAAGCTGAAATGATCTGAGCCATTGATCAGGATCTAATATGGGTCGTTGGTTCTCAACAGAAGGATTATAAGAAGAGGCTTGATGGGCATTTGGAAAGCACATCGAGTAGAGTTCAGAAGATCGAATTTATGAAGCAGAGCAATTGCTGGAGAGAAATTCGAAGTGGTATTTTGCAGTGAGGGGCAGGGATAGTTCCGTTGGAGATTTCTCCTGATCCGGGAATACTCAACAGAGGAGGCAGACAGAGATCCGGGAGAGGCAGTGTAGAGCCAGAAAAGGTTAACGCAGGGCCATGCAGAGGCAGGGTAGAAGCCTTGAGGGAATTCGAAATTTGCTAGAGGGTTCGATTTCTGTAGCTGGAAGACGTGGTGTGAGACCGGGAGAGCAGAAGTCAGAATCTCAGAGGCAAATCGATCAGCTGGGAAGAGTGATGCATATCCTAGACAATGTGATGCTAGGTTGATGCAGACACTGCGCAGAGGCTGCCAGGGATTGTTCATTCAAGGGCTGGATCAGTGAGGACTTCTAGTAATAGTGTGAGGTAATCTCACAAATCTCTCTGTCAGTGATATTCTCTGTAACTGGATTGCTGGGAAGGCATCCATAGATTGTATTTAGAAATTACAAGTGCATAATAATAAAACCCTCAGAGTTATTGCACCGGTTTTCCCGCATTGGGTTTTTTCGGGGACATTTGTCCAAAAACAACGGTGTAATGTGTGTTGTATTTCATTCCTGTTTAGTTTCTTGTTTCCGCTTATAATTTAAATGGTGTAGATTGCAGTGTGTTAGTTCCAATATTTACTGTAGGAAATAGTAAGTAACTTGATTCAGAAATTAACAAGTAGGAGAAACTTAATCAGTTGCTGCAGTAGAAATTTGAGCATCCAAAATTTCACATTTTTGACTATTTGCTAGAGACACTTGTAGCTTGATAACAAGGTAGCTAGGGTGCATGGATGCAGGCATGGGAATAGGTATGGTTTGCTAGTCTTGAAATCTAGGTTCAGGGTTGTGCGTGGTGGGAAACACACACACACACACACACACACATATACAATACTAAATTTGTTAAACAAATAAAATTGGAAAATTGTAAAATACAGAAGTAAGAGCTTAGACATGAAAAGTTAAATTCAAAATGTATGAATGGAGCGTTTAATGTGAGGAAAAGAGGTAGGAATGGAGTAGAGGGATGACGCTGGTGCCACTGGCCTTATTAATTGAGAGAATTTATGTGCTCTCCCGATAGGGTTGTGGACAACATAATATCTACGAAACAATAATTCTCATCAAAGGATTGTTTGGAATGGATGACTGTTGACTGGCATGGGTGGCAAGAAGTACGATTAGTATTCCTTGCTCCTACACCCCCCAGGATCATACAGTTAGACCCACTGTTGATTCCAGGAGACTTTGACAATGAGCCGGTTCCCATTTTGCCTCCCTCGCCATCGACCATCATGGTAGTTACTTGTAGCATTTACTTTATTCATTAGGTCATCAAGCAATTATACAAATACAATGCACAAACGACAAGGAACGCTAGAAATTAGGTTAGAGGCCAGGGAAAACCCACAAGGGGAAAACCCATCGTTCCTTTCCTTATAGATTCTTCATCAACAAGAGAACTCCAAGTCACACTAATCAGTGATCCAAGTGTTAAGCCAACTCTTCAAACTCTGCCATGTTTGTTCTGTCACATGCCACAAATCTCATTTTGCTTCATACCATTACATCTGTCATAGGCTTGCATTTTGTTAAATTTTATAGGGCTAGATTGTTCTTTGTTGAAGATAATTGCATTTACAATCTTTTTCATCATTTACATATTACAATCACCTCGTAACATCTTAACATCATTAGAAATTATGTAGAAAGAACAATAATATCAACAATGCAACGAAACATTAGGGAACAACAAAAGAAAAACATACACAATAGAGACACTAGGAGTTAGGTCAAAGACCAGGGAAAAACCTCACAAGGGGGAAAACCAAACCAGATTTTTCTTATATTAGATATTCATCCATTGTTCAGTTGAGATACAAAGTACATCCATAGTGAGATACATCATTACATCAAGCCTCCTAGGGCCAATCCAAGTCAGCGTACAACTTTGTTTGTGAACTGACTTCCGATAACCAAATAAGTCCAAGAAAGCTTCTGCCATATCATTGTTGCAAGAAACAATATCATCCTCAAGCATTGTCACATCTATTGGGCTATATCAAGTCACTGCCATACATACTAGGTCATCATGCAGCAAGTTCACTGTTATATACATCATAGATCATTATAGTATCATTGCCATGTAGATTCATTACCATCATGAGTCAATCATAGATCATTATAGTATCACTGCCATGTAGATTCACTACCATCATGAATCGCTGTCATCATGAATCCATAACAAGTCACTGCCATTATAAGAAGAGTAAGGTCACTGTCCAAGGTCTTTGGCATCATATTAGAGCATGGTCACTACCACCTTATAAAAGAAAGGTCATTGTTACATTATAAAACAAGGTTGCACGAAACGGGGAAACGGGTATGAGTTTCCGAAATGGGAAGCGATACGAAACGCGACCTCCCCAAATTTTGGAAATGGGGAAATGCGAATATATATATATATATATTAGGACATTTAAGAAATATGTGCAATCATAAAGCATATATGATACATTCTAATCTATTACATTATGATAAAATTGTCAATTGTCAATGCATAAACTATAAGTCTCTAAATTTACATCACATTTACTCATGAATGATCACATAATGAAAATAGAAATATCCAAAATCAGCAATGAGAAATTTCTAATTTCTTGTCTCGTGCTTGATTGGGAGTCTCCTCCTACATGGTCGAACGACCTTAATGCTCTTGATTAAATACAAGTTTCATACCCTAGTACCCTACATGCTCTTTATTATTGGGAGTCTCCCCTGCATAGAGGGCTTGGTTCTCTTGATTAAATACAAGTTCCATACCCTAGTACTAAATCGAATGGAAACATTGCAATTCCCCCAATCTTGAAATCCTGAAAAACAGTTAAGTCTGCTAGATTTTGAGTGAGATTTAAAATTCTACTTTATCCATATGAAATCCAATGAGGGCGAAACCACTCTCAAACATCTTGAGTCATTTCATGGTAATGTTAAAAATTTAAGTAAAAGTGATATTCTCCTTTATTTTTCATTTTCATCCTTTTATTTTAAGAATTTAACATTACCATGAACTGCATATGCCTCAAACTTCCTGATGAACTGCATATTAACACTAGGGCAAAAGTTCACTTTTATAACTTTAGATAGGCATTTAGAAGCAACTACAAGGCATTAGAAAAACCTAATAATAAATTAGAAAACAAATTAAAAATAAAATTAAAAAAACACAAGTTACAAGCTGAAACGTGTGTCGTATGGCTGTGAAACGCGTTTCCGGCTGTGCTGGCCACGTTTCCGCATCGTGAAATGTGCCAGTACGTCCGGAAACGCGTTTCACGGCCGTACCACACGTGTTTTAGAGTTTCGTTTCCATTTCCGTACGGAAACGGCCTCCTACCCTACGTTTCTTGCAACTTAGTTATAAAAGCAAGGTTATTGTCACATGCATCATAGAAGACCTCTCTGTCATATGTATCCTAAGAGAAATGTAATAGACACATGTATCTCAGTTACTTGTATAATAAGAAGATCTTTGTCTTAAGAGTCATTGTCATAGATATCATAAGGATATCACTTATAAAGGATTACTGCCATATGTATCATAGTAGATTACTGTTATCAATATATCACAAAGGTAAGATCACTGTTATATGGATCATAAGCACAGTCACATATATCTTAAGGACAGGTCATTGTCACATGTATTGTAGACATAGTCACTGTTAGCCATCAAAGATAATGCCATCAAATTGATCGAGCCACTGTGTAATAATGTGATGCCATAGAACAATGATGCCATTGTTTGTGTAGATGTGCATGTAATGCATGTTGGTTACTGTGATGCCACACTATAATGTTGCTGCTATAGAGTCAAGCCGCTGAGAATCCTTTAGTATGGTGTCATGCCACAAAGCATAGCTATCCCACTTCGGAGAATTACGAGCCATTACAGAGTGATTCCATTGCTAGAGAATGCGATGCTTTGATGCGAGTCACCAAGATGTGATATGAACAAAGCGAGTCAACATGCCACAGAGAAATACGAGGCACACAAATTTATATAAGTGGGCCACAAAAACATAAAGCGAACCATAACAATATGAACCATAGATTGTTGCGAGCCTCAAGAACCTTATACGAATCACAAAGATCTTTTCCCGAATTGATGTGAGTTGTACAAACGAATGGGAGAGTCAATATATATAGATGATATGATATGCGAGAAGGTGCCTCTTAGAGGCAAGCTGACTTGTGAGACAGAGGGAAACCATAATTTAAATTTTTCTCATTTTAATTCTTAAATATATTTAAATTCATATTTTGCTTGTAACAATATTAAATATATCAAGCAATTACTTGCCCTCATTTGTGCGACATTAATAATAATTTCTTTGTCAATTTTGGATTCACCTTAGGGACATGATGGGCTTCTTGGGGTAGCTGGGTTTTCCCTTTGGGGAAATTCACCCTGAAGCTGCCCAAATTTCAATTGTTCCTCTCAGCTAAGGAGGAATTTCCATCTGCGTCATAAATTGCATCATGTTTCATCTTGTCTCATCTCATCTCATCTCGTCTCATAGAAGAAGAATAATCCATAACTGATGGTAGTGAGACTGATTAGATTCTCCAAACCCTATTGGTCTCCAGGTCATGTTACATGACCTTCATCTCAATTGTATTAACAAGATATCCATCTCATTACATCTTATCTCAACTTGACTCTCCTTTGATAATTACATGAACAATGATGTCTCTATCTAAAGAAGAAGAATCATCACAAGGGAACTTCGACTACCACCCTATATCCACGGACAATAGGCGAGATCCACTTACCACAAGGATAAGGATCACACTCTATCCTATTGTCTTGTGAGAATAGGCGAGATCTACTTACTATAAAAGGTGAGGATCGCACTCTATCCTATTGTCTCCTGATCCTTCCCGCTTGGGCCCTTTAGAGTCAAGTGGTAGAACACTTGCGTCCTTTCCAACTTGGGGGAGATACACACTTACCATAAATGGTAATGATCACATGCACGCCCAAGTCTCCTCACCCATTGGCTAAATGGGGAGGGACCATCCCAACAAGCCCAACTTGTGGGTAGGATGCCAACAGGGGTATATTCTACCAAGTCCCAGACTTGATGGCGGGGGGGAATACCTAGTTGTCATAAATGACAAGGATCACACACACTCTATAGTGATAATAGGTGAGATCTACTTACCACAAGGGTAAGGATGACACCCTATCCTATTGTCTAGAGTTCATTCAACACTAGGAGCTCTCCGGGTCAATTCCTCTTCTTGTGAACTCAAACAAGGGTAAAGAGCATAACCCAGTGTCCTTGATCAACTGTGACCCCTTTGTTGAAGAAAAGGGTAACTAGGTTCGATATTTGTTAATGTAATTTTGATCTTTGTACTTGTCAAGAAAAAGAATTACTATTTTTATAAATTATATGAATGAGTTTCTTGTTCATTCTCTAGGTCTAGGAAAGTCAAAGAGTCAAAATCATAATGAAGAGCTCTTCTTGAGCGTTTATGTAATGAACATGAGTCAACCTAGTATCAAGCAGCCCTCCAAGACAAGCACCATCCTTCAAAGAAGAAGCCTGCAAACAAAGAGATGAAAAGACATCACGTTGTCTTGCAAAAATATATTAATGACTAAACAATGACATGTCAGTTCACCTGGATAAGTCGGCTCAAATTGGAGACATAACCACTATATATACCAAGCTGGGGTATCCACAAAACACACAAGAAGAAATCTCGGATAAGGCTCTGAAATTCTTGAATGGGTACAGGACATCTCGAATAGGTGCAAGACAGTGAGGTGCAGTCTCGGTGATAGTTACAATGAAGTTCTCGCATATCTCTATGCTGTCTCAGCCTAGTCACAGGGTCACAATAATAGTTTCGGCATTCATAAGGATCTCGGTGAAGTATAGACACAATCATCACTATAATCATGATATCAATCATGATCCTAATGCAGATGAAGATCTCAGTTATAATCCTAGTGAAGATAAGATGCAGATTTCAGTGCATTGGTGAAGACATGTTATGTAAGAGTGCAACTATGATTTCGGTGAAGGTAGAGCTATGGTAAGACAATCATGATCTCAGTGAGTCTAGGAGTAGACCTCATGGAGATCTCAGTGATATGATGAAGACCTCAGTGAAAGTGCAACAATGATGTTGCAACAATAAAGATCTCAATAGTGCAACAATAATGACGATCTCAGCAGTGACAAGGAAGAAGAATGGTGTTTTGGTCTTGGAGTGGCATAAAAGGTCAAGTGTCAAGGTCTTGGTGTTCATCAATTGGAATCTCTATAAGAAGAATTACATGCGGGTTTTCCTCTCCAAGAGGGAGAGGTTTTGGCCCTGGCAGAATGCCAACTTCTTGAGTTCTTGTCTTTTTGTTTTGATAGCAATTTGATGAAGTAAACACACACACCAATAATAAGAAGAAGATCAAGCTAAGATAAATTGTAGAAAGCACTTCACAAATTGTTATCAAGTCTAGAAGAATGTTACTAATGCTAACTGCCCTAGATCCTTCAACAACCTTCCTTTCATCAGTACCTTCACTAGGCTTATGATTGTTAGTTCTGGCCATAGTGTATGACACCTAGAAAATATCGACCACAAGTTTACATGTTGCAACACAAGGATCTAATTGTCTCCCTGCTCTAATAAAAAATGTGATGGAGCCTCATTACTCCTTTTTGCACCATATCTCAGATATAGTGATATCTGATCTCAATATATGCTTGAATCTGTCATGGAACACATGATTCTTTGCATGTCAGAACTCAAAATATGTCATAGTATATCATAATCGTGCTCAACATATGCTCAAGCAACTCTCCAAAGAGATTTCTCAACCATACTGTCTCGCAGCCAACCATGCTAGCAACAATGCACACTCTCTCAAAGCAACAAATTCTATGTCGAGATCATTTAGGAAACTAGGGCAGACCTAAGGCAACACTCAAATGTATTCTTCTAGTCAACAACATGCTCAACATCAATGTATCCATAAAGTCTCAAGCATCCAGTAGTGTGTCTCAGTTCATGAATGACTACATTGTCTAGGTATCCCAATACTAGCTCCGCGACATTCCAATATACATATCTAGGCTCTATATGGCTCAAAGTGTTGGAAAAATTACATTAGCACAACATCTTAGGTAATCTTTCCTTCCTTGACATTTACTTATGATATTATTGTTTTTCTTCTTGATTATAATTATGTTCTTTATCATCAAATAAATGCCAAAAATAGTTGAACACAAGATATAGGATGTAAAGCCAAAGAAAAACCCCTCCATGGGGAAAACCCATGAGAACTTCTTCTTATAGAATCAATTCAATGGAGACTTCCAAGACCCAAAACAAGACCTCTAGCTCCCATCAAGACACAAGCTACCCAACCAGCGGAATGTGCCTTCCCCACTTCCATAGATGAGCTGCAAAAGCTTCCTGCAATTTCGAATCTTATGGAAACCCTAGACCTTGCACATTCCAAAGACTTCAAGGCAGATTACTTCTTCACTAAGCTCTTCTAGCCTTCTTCACATACCTTTCTAGCTGCAAATCATCTCCAAAAGAAGTGTGTAGATGTGTCTCTCAAAGGAGGATGAAGTCCCTCCTTTTATATCGTTTCCAAGTGGCTTTTTAAGCCCCCTCTATGCCTACATATGCTGGCTGGATGACTTGGTCTTTTCGGAGTATCTAAACACTTCTAAAGTACAATAATATTTTTCTTTCTTTGATACAAGTGCCCAAAGGGGTCTTTTACATAATAATAATGACCATGACTCATGACAAAAGCCTAGAAGCATAAAATGGATGCTTTGACCTAGGGACCAATGACCCATAATGCATGAAACTATTTCACTAGCAAATGCATTAGATGAAATATATTTGTCATGTTACATTGACTATCGTTTCTTCTCTTATGGAAATGGTCAATACGTTTGAATGACTTACTTAACGCAGTCTTGAAATGACCCAAAAATGATATCTGAATACTAGCTACATTCTTTAACACTCCCTGTTAACTAGGGAGGTATACATAACTGTCCGACCAGTACGATGACGATACTCCCTTTGAAAAGTTCTCATAAGAAGAGTCAGATTTATAAGTTATCTTGTAAGCATAAAAATTATGATCAAGCAACACTGTGTTTGAGGCTTAACTAGAAAAGCTCTACTTCATTCAAGAACATTATGCTAGGAGGCTCTACATGTGATACCACACTACCTCTACAAGACATACCCCATCCAGATGTCCACAAAGTATGTCCTTTTAGGACTATTCTTATCCTGGATTCTTGGCCCTAAATCCTCAGAATATCAATCCCTGTCGCCCACTCTTATCTTGGATACCTATCACATCCTCAAAGAGTGTCAGTCCCTTTTCTTTCTTGCATGTTCTATCCTTGAGGAAACCACATATGCTTATCCAATCCTCTACCATTTTATCTCCAAAGCCTTCACTTAGACTTATGACTATTAGTCTTGGTCAAGTGCTTGACAAATGAAGCAGAGAATGCACATGTGATGTCCAACATCACTCCCTCTCAACCAGAGAGAATATCTCTATTCCTTTTTTATGTTGAGAATAGATCCCAGCTCCTATTCAAAGAGACTCTCCCTCTCAAATCTGGAGGAGATCCCTCACTTCCTTTCTAATTGGGAAGTCATATGCACAAGCTTTCTAGCTTGTCTTCATAAGAATATCAACTGTCAATTCTTCATAGCTACCTGGCTCCCTCTTTTCTCCGCATCTCATAGTATCAACCTTGCTTCATTTCGACGTATCACAGATCACTGGGCTATCTTCTCATGACAGGTTTTCAGTCATCCATCACTTTCGTCTTATCTTCATGAAGGTATTGTATTGAGCCTTCCAAAACTTCTAGCGGATCATAGCTTCCTCACGAAAGTGATCTTCCTTCTTGTAGTACGAACTTTGACCTTCAAGTTATCTTCTCGTACATCTACCTTCATAGTTGCCAGGTACCAAACATTGAGTTTTCCCTCAACGTTCTTCAAGTATTCTATCCACACAGTTGAATTTGCATCAACTGTCATTATTTATACCTGCAACATTTTTCCAGGTTGCAAAATAATATGTTTACAAGATAACCAATATTAGATATTAACATAAGACTTACTTCATCATGGTGACCTTCTCAACAAAGCATCAACATCCTCATGGTCCATCTCCACACGAATCAGAGTGCCCAAGGATCCAACATGATTACCAAGTTATCATTTTCTTCCGGAGATTATGTTAGATGTTGAACATACAAGATCTAATGAGAAAGTCTCAAATATTCTATCCTTTCTAGAGTAAGTCAAATTCATCTTCCTAGGCATCATATCATTTATGACTAACTTTCCTTGCAGGATTTATGTAATTCCTATCTAAAAGTTATTTCCAAGTATGCATTTCAATGCTTTCACATATCATTTAGCTATTAGACCTTAGAAGAGATAGTATCTCATACTCAAAGAGACACAAATCTCTTTCCTTATGAGATTGATTAATTGCATTCCATCATCCTTCAGGAGAATTGTCATAATGCTTCTTCCAAGAACCTCCAAAGTGATGGATTTTGAAGATCCACCTTAGCAAAAATGACACTGAATCATGTCATATGTAACTCCCCTCAATAATGCATATGTTACTGTCTCTCTCTCTCTCTCTTAACGTATTCATTCCTCTCTCTATTTAATGCTCTTATGCACCTCTTACACTCTCTTACACAATTTAATAACTCGTCATAAAAAGATTCTTCTTACACCTCTTTAATGCATAAGTTACACTTCCCTCTTAAATGCATAAGTTACACTCCTCTCCTTTATGACATAAGTTACACTCCTATTTTGACATATGTAACTCCTCAAGGCATACGAGTTACTCCCTCATGGATTCAACCTCTTTGCTCTTCCTATATATTTGTGCCTCTCATCCTCACTTACACTTACTTGTGCTTGTGAGAGGAGAATTCGACCTTGAGAAAGAGAGAGTTGGAGAGTCTAGAGGAAGATCGAGAGAGAGAGAAAGAGTCTTGCAGAGAAAGAGCAGATCTTGGAGAGCCAAAGTGATTCAGTGTTTGCATCAACTACTGCTGTAAGAGATCTTCTTTAGATTTGGGTGAACTTCATTCTCTCATTGTACTTTGTATCTCTGCTGAACAATTGATTTTTAATAGAAGAAGAATCTGGTTGGGTGTTCCCCTTGTGGGTTTTGCCCTGGTCATTGACCTAACTTCTTTGTGTCTCATTGAGTTCTTGGCTGTTTTCAATTGTGCATATGGTTTATATGGTTTATATTCTATCTACAGTTACTTAACTTATTTTTTAGCATAAAGAAGTTCTGGATTTTAGTGATTGTAACAGCATAGAACATCAAAATTTCAACATGGTATCAGAGCTTTGGTGAAAGACAAGTTCAAAAAGAAAAGCTCCATTTCCAAATCTCTTTTGTTGGAATATCTCTTGCTGTCCGCTCCATTTGCAACTCCTTTTCTGCTGAAATATAGTTTGCCGTCTGCTCCATTTGCAGCTCTCTTTCTGCTAAAATATAAATTTCTGTTTGCTCCATTTGCAGCTTTTGTTCTACTGAAATATAACTTGCTGTCCGCTCCATTTGCAACTCTCTTTATTCTGAAATATAGCTTGCTGTCCGCTCCATTTGCAACTCTCTTTCTGCTGAAATATAGCTTGCTGCCCGCTCCATTTGCAACTCGTTTTCTGCTGAAACATAGCTCACTGTCTACTCCATTTTGCAACTCTTTTTTTGTTGAAATATCTCTTGTTGTTCCTTCTACTTACTGCTCGTTTTTTGCTGAAATTTCTCTTCCATTTTGCTTTTCATTTACAACTGAAATATCTCTTGTTGTTCCTTTCTATTTGCTGCTGAAATTTTGAGCAGATCAGGATGCCTTCCTCTGATTTTAAGAATGAATGAGAAACTGGTTGATGCTTCAAACTTCTTCCCTTGGAAGGCTAGATTGGATATTACTCTTGAGGAACATGATGTTCTAGAGTATGTTGAAGGAGAGGTAGTAGAACCAACTGAAAACCCCAATGCTGCTATCAAGGCCAGATACAAGAAAGGAGAAATCAAGGTTAAAAATATATTCGTTGACTCTCTTGGAGACCACCTCGTCACATATGTTTCCAATTTGAAGAAAGCCAAAGAAATGTATGACAAGCTGATTAGAATGTATCAAGTGAACAACTTGAATCAAATTCTTGCTTTGAAGAATCAACTCAAGGATGTTAAGACGAACAAAGGATAAACTTGAGATGGAGCTCATCGATGTTTTGATCACTGATTGTCTAACTTTGATTGTAGCACAAAACTTAGCCTTGATATGCAAGGAGAGATTCAAGCACTTATCATGTTGATTATGTCTTTGTCCTCGAGAGAGAGAGGACATGACCTCTTATACAATAGGTCATATAATACATTAGATGTCAATAATATATTTCAATGGAGCATAAAATTGTTAGCTTATATTTCATGTTATATCCTAAATGAGATTTCTTCATAACCTAGAAGATCTAACATTTCATGCAACATGATTGATATAGACTTCTAAGGTTACAGATATCTGGGACCAACCTTTTGATGAACTTAGGAATCATTAGTTGCAAGAGAACTTTGAAATGGACTTACAATTTAGATCTATGCCTAGCTCTTAAGATATAAGAACAAAAAATTATATGTACCTCTTGTATTCCAGAGTGTGAGAAGTATTATTTCAATCTTACTTGTCTTCCTTTTCTACCTTGAATACGGTGCCAAATTACAATTTCTTCTGGTTGCTTCAAAGACATATCCTCGTGGTGTCATTTGTCTTCATATGATTTTTGATCCACATATTTGATCACCTTCAGATGATACTTGGATGCCACAGTGATCCAGATTTAAACAGGAACGCAACAAATTACAGAGATAACCATAAACACAGATATGCAACGAAATAATACTTCATTCATTAATGTAAAATACTGAAATATGCTTACAAACAGTAATGGAAATAAACTAGCTAGGGCGATGGTAGCTTATCTTTGAGAAGAGATGTGGCGGCTACATGCCTCTGAAGTCTGAACTGTGTTATAATGAGGCTCGAAGG
>APFE031577340.1:3102-45091 GCA_000404065.3 Pinus taeda
CAGCCTCTAGATCTCTGTGATGAGGGATCCATATATAGATGATTACAGAGAGGTGAGTCATCTTTTGGGATCTTGATTAGTGTCTTCTCTCTGATAGTTCCTGCTTCCACTTGGAGAATGAGGATCTCTTACTCATCCCTGGTCGAAAATGGAGTGGCAAGTGTCAGAGGGGAAGCTTCTGGAAGATTCCATGATCTTCCACCTCGCATTTTTGTCCCTGCCATTTGTCCATTCCCGACCATCGCACCCTACAGAGGGACAAAATAGTATGCATCGCACCCTGTATATTGGGAAGGTGATATGCATCGCACCCTCTGCATTGAGCTTTCAGTATGGTCCAGTTTTGACCATTTATGAGCAGTTTTCAGTGGAGAACTTCTGGGAGATGATGTAATCAGTTGATCTTGTTCTTTTAGGAAGTGAAGCAACACTTTTAGGGACTTAGGAGCCCTCAGTTTATGGACATTTGTGATTGGGTTTGAAGTGCCCAAAAATGTCTATAACAACACTTGTTTGGTTTAGGACCATTCTTTTTAGGATACTGCTTCTTAGGATTCTTTGAATTTGGTTGATGTTGGGCGGCTAGCGTTTTCTTAGAAGAGTTTCCAAGATTAACAAGACCAAGATGTAAGAGTTTTTCTTGTTCTCTTATTAAAGAATCACAAAACACATCAAAAGAGGGGGACTTGTAGTCTTGTCCTTGAGAAATGAAGGCTTCTCTAGTAGAATGGAAAGTGGAAACAAACACAGAGT
The DNA here is from genome assembly GCA_000404065.3 of Pinus taeda. Taxonomy (NCBI): domain Eukaryota; kingdom Viridiplantae; phylum Streptophyta; class Pinopsida; order Pinales; family Pinaceae; genus Pinus; species Pinus taeda. The sequence continues at coordinate 3,856 of APFE031577340.1, forward strand.
AGGTTGATCCCAACTTAGTAAGAATGGAATAGATAAGGCTACCATCTTCTTTCTTAACCTTAACACCTTCCAAGAGAAGTCTAAGTGTACTGAACTTGGACAAAAAACCTTCAATGAAAGAAAAATTATTTGGGTCCAACGTAAACAACTCATTTTCGAATTTATGGGCTCTAATTTCATTTTAATTCCAAAAACTTTAGTGAGTTGTTTCATTGCTTCATTAGGGGTATCAAGTTCTACGATATGGAATCTAAGGTCTGGAGAAATTAAACATCCTTATTAACCCACGTGCTTTGTTTTGCCTATTTTCCCATTTGGCTACCTTATCTTCATCTTTAGGTTTAGTTTCTTGGCTTGAGGCTATTCTATAAAGACCTTTACTTCTAAGTAAATCCACAATGTAGGACCACCATTGGAAGTAGTTGGTGTTGTCAAGAATAAATTGGCATGGAATTTCCATTTTAATAGAAACTAAAGTTGTATATGCTGAAACTAAGTGTTCCAATGGAAAAATATCGAAAAAATAGCCAATTAAAAAAAAACACCTCTGAAAACGACTTCCAGATGAAGAAGTTATGGCTTTTTGAAGAAACGTTGTTGAAGATGCCGACGAAGTGTGTGAATGTGCGGAAGTAAATGATAATATTATATTTAAAAAAAACCCCCCGCCACCCTTTCCAAACTTAATCTAATTAGCTTACTTTAAAAAAAAATTAAGTGACACACTTTTATAAATAAGTAAAAATCATTTTTACAATAGTACTTTATGAGCTACTCATTAAATTGTAACTTAAATAAAAGATAAAGAGACTTTAGAATGATAAGTGACTCACTTTTTATAATGGGTGATAACACTTTTACGTAAAGTAACTTTATAACATAAGATACATGTGTTTTTTGAAAAATTAACTCAATAAAAAGAAAGACTTGTACCCCAGACCTCAATTCTCATAAAGTAACTTTGGACCAAGTGAGCTAGTTTAAAAGGTTTGTAATTTTTGGAAAACATGAAGGTTTTTTTTTTAGTCACTGAAGCTTTGGGGTGCATGCTTGCTTGAAAAAACTATTTTTTCTTACAAAACAAAAAACCACACAACCCAACACAGACATACAAAAAAACTAAACCTTATGGCTTGAAGTTAGCTATCGCCAGAAACTAAATATTTTCCTTAATGTTTCTAGTTTTCAGAGATCACACCAAGGCACGGAAAAAAAGAGCATACGCATGAGAAAAATCCTTCCTTTCTATTTCTGATTTTCCCAGATCGCACAAAGTCGTGGAGCAAAGAGCATACGCAGAAATGAAAGGCATAGATGCGGTAATAAAAAACAGAGAGCTAAATAAACAGAAATAAATAGAGAGATGAATAACTAGAACTGCAAATAAAGGTTGTATACCTCTAGATCTTAAAAATGACGTAGCTAGGGCTACTAGAAACCTTTTTGCGTGAAATAAAAGGGGTTCCTCACTGGAACAGATGCTCTTAACACATTAAAGCAGTCTTTTCAGCTTGAAAGCAGTCAGAAACAGATCACAAATTAATACACCAGTATTCTTGACATGGTTAAAACCTTCAAAGAGGGAAATAGTCCACGGCCTGAGCCAAAGCAGCCACTTCAGGCAATTTATTAATAAAAGAAAGAAAATTTGCATAAGCTTATCTCATGAACGGTCACCCTACAAATAACCCTCCATGCTCTTTAAATAGAGATCATGGACCAATCAGGTGTTAAGCCACGGATCAAGTGTCGGTAATACGAAGGAGAGAATGAACGGTCGGATCACTTCATGTCTAGAACATATTGTGACCGTCGGATTGTAAGTTACAAATGTACATAGTAAAGAAACACACTTTACCTAACTCTACACTAGACCAAGTTATACTTAACTATTTCCTATGTGATTGAATATCCTTACAGAGACTTTGGCGGGTTGTCTTAGGCAGCCTCGCCTTGGCTTTGTCCTTTGTTCTGCAGTTTGGGGACACCTTTCCCTTGCTTCGGATTTGCAGATCCAAAGTCTCGCTTCTTTTGTTTAAACTATTGCTTGATCCTGACGGCATACCGGTATGTCATGCCAAGCGAGGAGATGTCCAGGAACTCCATCTCATCCTGTATGTGCTTGTGTAGGCAACCTCGGTACTTCAGTACCAAATGTTTCTCAAAATCCTTGATACCCACCTTCGTGCGAAGGGTATGAAAAACATTGGTAAAATCTAGCACATCTTGGTCCATTTCCTATCGCAGTGTGGTCCACTTTATGTATTTATCCTCATAGCTCCTGACAGGGTAGTACTGCTCCTTGATGGCGTCCCAAAACGAATACTAAGTGGGTGCGGCTGAAAACAGTGAGGTGATACTTTCATCCTTCTACTCACAGTAGGTTTCCCACCAATCCTTGACATGGGGAGCGGTTTTGAGAAGAGAAAAAATAATTTTTCCGCGGATGGAAAAATCATGAACAAAAAAATATCCTTCTAGAATATTTAACCATTTATCTATGACGTTGGCCCTCAAATATGGGAATGTCAAACTTTACTTGTACCTTAAAAGGAGTGGAGCCTCCAGAGTGGCCGCTGGATGTGGATGCGCCGTCGGTGGGAAACTTTTGAAGGATCTAGGCAAAGTTATCCATCATCGCGTTCCTTTGTTTCTCAAGGGTTTCCTCGAGCAATATTTTGATAAGATCTCCTACTCCCTTGTCTTTATTTCTTCCCCCATCAGCGGCTATCGGGGTTTGCGAAGCTGGTCTTGCAAAGGTTCAACCAGATCGAGCCCTAACTCCTTATATCCCGACCTCGTTGGGGACATACAAAGAAAAACAGAGAAAAAGAAAACCGCTCTAATACCACTGACCCAGATTTAAACAGGGACGCAACAAATTACAGTCATAACCATAAATACAGAGATATAGTAGAAATAACACTTCATTTCATTAATATCAAATACTGAAATATGCTTACAAATAGAATGGAAATAAGACTAGCTCGGACAATGGTAGCTTATCTCTAAGAAGAGATGTGGCGGCTACATGTCTTTGAATTGTGTTCCAATGAGTCTCAAAGGCCTATTTAATATTGAGAAAAAATGGAAAACCCTAAACATCCAAAAACCTAACCCTAGGAGATGAAGCGCCAAACTATGGGCCCCATTTGGGTAAATTGGTACATCAACGTCCCAAGGTCGTAACTTTGGTATACAATCTCCATTTGACATGCACAATACCTCACTAGAAATATCTATCTGAAGACTACAACTTTTGCATGGCCAACATCAATTGATAGCCCATGTTGGCCCCGTTTTTCCCAAAAAACGTCGTTTAGGGCCTCAACAAGGCTTCGGAAGTTCAGGACCCGAAAAACTGCCAAAAATATAAAATTGTGCTACAAATAAGGAAACTGAAAAATTGAAAGAAACAATGGTGGGGATCTAAGTGGAATAGGCAGTGGCCACCAATATCCAACTAGATCACTTCTTTCCCATATTCATTTGCATACAATCCTAGTTCAATATGGTATAAGATGAACATCTACAAGGTCATTCTCAAATCTCTTCTTTTGTTCTAATTAACCTTTCACTAGGTTGTGTGTCCTCTAGGAATTCATTACACATTCATTCCCCAATTCAATATTTTTTTGTCTTATATGAGTGTTATACTCTGCTTCTATTAACAAGAAGTGTATACCTGTAATAGCAAGTGAACTACGATAATTGGAGTGACATAGGGTAGTTGAAACTTCAACGATTTGATTGATTTTATAAATTAACACTCAGTTATGGAAGTCTCAATCTCAATTCATTATTGGTCATTCACATTAACCACACAGTGATCACTTCAATTCATTTATAGTTGAAGAAACAATCATAAATATGTTTTACCTAAACCTTCCTCTGTGTTTATATGAAGAACTAATATCTGGAAGGTTACAAAGCCCAGACCCAAGGATCCATGACTCATTTTCCTATAACTATTAAAAATCACAACATTCCTACACACACATTCATGCAATTACACAGAGACATGTTGATTTTAATAACCAAGAAAACATCTACCATTCTACAAAAAAAACACTCATTCTCCATTACTGAAAATTTATCAGTGGTTAAAATCACTGCATTCATTACAAGAATTACATCTAGGAATTACTTACACTCAATATCAATGCTAACATAGAGATATGCATAACATTGTCTAGAAAATGCTCAGTGTATAGAAATCCCTCCTAAGGTTTTTCTTCATTCACTGAAATATAGTTACATTATTTTCCTAATCTTTAACATAGGCGCTAAGTCTTGTCCCTTTTATCACACTCAACCTTTGTCTTCTCTCTTATCCTTCCTAATGCCCATAGACTTACAATGCTTCATTAAAACCCTAAAATGCTAACTAATTAGTTTTGATCCTATGCCAAGAATTCTCTCCTGCAATCTCTCATGCCCTAACTAACTCATTCTCTAGATCCCATAAATAAATCAATGACTAACTAACATTACTATAACTATCACCTAATGAAGAGATCGAATCTCTTCTTTTTATTTTCCCTAATTTATCAATATTCAAATATTACTCAAAACATAAATTAATTACATCAAATGATTAAGTTCCTCAACAAATGTCAAGACCCCTCCTTGGGGCTTTGTCCTCCAAAGGCTGAATGGCTTGGAAGGTGAATGCTCTTGCATCATAATCTCTCCAAACGAATGCCTTTTCATCCTCTACACAAGATTTTTTCTAATTTCAAATTGAGAAAAATCCCTAACCCTCAATTTTCAAAGTGATAGACGACTAGGATTAAATCCTAACCCACTTAGATCAATCGCTAAGATTAAATCTAAGTCACTTAAATAATCAAATGTTTATCCTTAAATGTTGCTCAATTGGCCAATATTAATCAATTAAATTAATTAATGTTCTTTCCTCAGTTAGACTTAGGAAAGAAATCATATCAATTGTTCATCTCATACAATCATACAAAGAAAACTTTTTTCCTATAATCCTGACACTAGGTTATGCACAAGACATTGTAAAACTACAAAATCAAAATGTCAAGTAAAATCCAAAATAACATGTATTTTGTCACTACTAATTTCTCATCATCATTTAAAATACTACAAATATCAAGCCAATTACCCATTTTTCAACCTACGAAAGTTTGAAGGTACGAAATATTTTGGACAATAATAAACAAGTCTTACATATTCGCTAGTCTCTGCCGCTTAGTTCACATATAACTAAATCAAAGTAAAAACATTAAATTCAAGTTAGTGTTAATAGTTATTTGTATATTCCTAGTTGTCATAGTTATTTTTAATCCATATTGAGCCTCCTCCATTGCTACATATTTGATGTTGATATCTTTTGTGCACTTTTATATGGTGAGTAATATATGGTATCAAAGTCTTGGCTTGAGTTCGATTCTATAATTGTGTTTAATGATAAGAGTTTGGAAATTTACTAATGACTAACATGAGACTAACTACCCATCAAAATAATAGCAAACGTTTGGAAATTTACTCATACTATCGATGGAAGAGACAAATTAATTTTATATTAAATTTATTAATAAATATAAAATACTAATAAAATTTAACCATAATTTTAAATTCATATAAAACAAAATAATATTTATAAATTTTTGTTTTAAATTGAAGTCATTTAACTTATAAATCTTTTAGGAAAACTCTAATGTTTAATTTTTCCCAACTCATGGGAAATTTATGACAAGATTACTCATTACCACATATATCGTGAATAACTTCACAATACGTTCACTGTATCGTCGGATGTATACCTTTGGTGCAATACCTCAATGGAAAATGTGGAAAATCTTTATTTTATTAGTATGGTATGAAACCTAACATAAATAGCCCTACTTTTTAATCAAATCTATTATTGATTATGATCTTATTTTTTATTAAAGCTACGTTAGTGATGGATTAAAATCGCAAACTAGAGAATTATAAAAAGGTTATATACAAAACTATTTTATACTACTTAAGTTATTATTTAAAAAAAAAAACATCTCAATCACAAATCTTTAGTTTATTAGTATGTCATGAAACCTAACATAAATAGCTTACAAAAATTTCCAACAATGACATAATTGCCATTTGAAGGAATATTGGGATCTAAAACTTCTCAAGAAAGAAATTTTTTAAAAATTAATAATTATAATAAATTTGTTGGCGTATAGCTTATAAGATATTTAAAAGATAAAAATAAATAGTACTTTTTTCAATTAAGAAAAACATTATATACGAACAAAATATATAGAAAAACTAATTAGAACAAATTTATTGGTTGATTATATAAACAAGAACAAATATCTTGCCCTATATTGAGATTTTGAACATATGTCATCCATAACTAGGACATAGGAATCTCTTACACATATATAACCACCCATAAATTGTGTTAATTTTAGGTATGTTCTAGGTTGAGAGAAATTTACTTCAATTTTTCACATTAACTCAATGTCAATTCCAGATTAACAATCACATTTAGCATGATAGTAAAATGAAGATAGAACATAAACATAAATTGCAGAAGACAAGTCAAGACATTTGGACACAAGATGTGGCGTCGGCTAGGGACAAACCCCAATGTGGGGAAACCCTTGATCAATTCTTCTTACATGTTCTTCAATAGTTCAGCAGAGAGAGAGATAGTACATATACATCTAAAGTCAGCAACTTGACTTATCAAAATAAGAGCAGAGAGCTTCTCTAAGAAGATGTCACATGAGGTAGTTGATCTGGACCCAGGTGAAGGCATACTGCGTCAACTGATCCTCCAAGGTGACTCCATAACTATGCAACACCTCACTATGTTGCACCACATCATCATGCTGCACCCGTCACTGTGTTGCACCGCATCATCATGTTGCACCCGCCACTGTGTTGCACCCATTCACTGAGCTACTCTTATCACTTAGCTACACCAAATCACGATTATGCCCATCATTGTGCACTCTGTTGCCCCATTCCATCACTATGGACTATGTTGCACCATCATACTGGTGTACCCATCATTGTGCACTATGTTGCACCATTCCATCATTGTGCACTATGTTGCACCATCATACTATTGTACCCATCATTGTGCACTATGCTGCACCATTACATCATTGTGCACTATGTTGCACCACTCACTGATGTCTCTAACACCATGTTGCATCCAACTGTTGCATCTAAACATGTTACTCCATGCACCTTACTACACCATGTTGTTGCATCCATCACATCATGTTGCACCCCTTTACATTATGTTGCAACATTCATCATCTTGATGTCTTCAAACTAAGATAGCAGCACCAAGATAGTCCTAGCTATGGTGCTATGGCCTACAACCTAGCACATAGCAATGTTGAAGAGAATGTCTTCGAAACTTTACTTTCATCAAACCATGAAAGAGTACACACACACACACACACATATATATCACTGATATACATTGCAAGAAGGAAGATCCATATAATGTCCTCATCTAAAGTCATTCTCCGAGAGATCACAAGGATATTGTTCCTTGTCATGCGAATAACAAGAAGACATATCCATTCCAGGAATGTATGAGTCCAGACTTTACTTCTTGTTGCGGCTAGGTGACTTCTGAATTGTATATAAGATTGTTGTAGATAACATCCTTAGGTCATTGAATAGCCTTCCTTTTGACAGTGTCTTAAGGTCTCTTATTAGACCTGTTTTTAGGTCACATGGACAACGTTAGATAGGATGTATATATGTCTCCTCTTTATACTAATAAATCTTCTCACAATCCTGCGGTTAGGGAAAATTGACAGCAGATTTAAGGTCTCATAGACCAACGTCATAGGGTCTCTTAGACCTGCGTTTAGGACAGCTTATGGTCTCTTCTAGCCCAATGATATAGATGCCTTCTCTTCTGTGTTAAAGCCTACTTCACCGTGACTGTGTTAGAGTCTACGACATCCTTATATGACAGTGTATGGTAGCATCTTAGGGTCTACATTAAGGGCATGAACTCTCTTCTAAGACATTGTTGAGACTTCCTCCATCTGCTAATCCATCTCCCAGACTGTACTATCTCTGCCATCAGTGCCCTGCACTGCTTTGCTCTGTTGAACTAAGAAGAAGAAGAAGTGATTGAGAATGTATCATACCATCCTCTATTGACTTGAAGTCAGTCCCATATAAAATAGAGTGTCTCATACCACTCTTACTGACTCAAAGTCAGTCCCAATGAAGAGAGTGTGTCATACCACTCTTACTGATCCGAAATCAATTCCAAATAAAGAGAGAGCTATATCACTTTTACTGATCCAAAGTCAGTTCCAATTGATACCATATCAATATCATCCTAGCATAGGGAGTACGGTAGTAACACGATGCGTCCATCAGTATTACTATGGTCCCTATCCTCATTTCCCTACTCATTGGCCATATGAAAGGTACTTCCCATGAGTCCTAGACTGCATGGGTAAGGTGTCTCAGTAGGATAAGGATGAACCACTCATCCTGCCTACATGTCACCAGGGGTATCCTAGGGGAAGGTTGAACCACTCACCCTGTACACAACAAATCACTAGGGGAAGGTTGAATCACTCACCCTATGACTGTGTCTCGGCAAGAGAAGGATGAACCACTCATCCTGCCTACATAACAGACCACTAGGGGAAGGTTGAACCACTCACCCTATGGTTGCTCATCGCTCCAAGATGTACCCCCAAGCCCCCCGGAGCTCCCAGAGCTCAATGTCCATATCATATAGGACCCTTAGGAGAGAGTCTCTCCATGACTCTTAGTCATTCTTGAAAAGTCAAGAATTTGACTTTTCCCAGGGGCTTCGATAGAATATCGACTACCTACACATCAATCCCAATGGGATGGAGCCTTCTTGCTCCTCGATGTACCATATCCCAGATGAAGTGGTACCTGATGTCTATATGCTTGTAGCGATCATAAAACATGGGATTCCTCAACAATCGAATCCCCCTCTAGTTGTCACATAAGATCATGATGGTATCCAGCACGTGTCCAAACTGCTCACTGAAGAGCTTCCACAACCAGACAGCTTCATATGAGGCCATACTCACAGCTATGTATGTGGCCTCATTGGTGCTCAAAGCAGCCGACTTCTGCTTCTTGCTCATCCAAGATATCGAAGCAGAACCCAAAGAGAACCAACACCCACAAGTGCTCTTGCGATCCTCCACACTGCCTGCCTAATCAACATGATAATAATCATGCAGCTTCACATTTCCAGTAGTGTATCTCGATCAATGAGAGATTGTGCCCTGAAGATGTCTCAAATGATTCTTGGCACCAATCCAATGAGGCTCAACCATATATGAGCTCAACTTGCTAATTGTAAAACATATATATGGATGGGAGTTCACCAAAAACATCAATGCTAGTATGAGTTTATGAAACTCTGGCATTTCCAAAATCATGTCCGGCATCACTTCTTTATAACTTCTTAAAGTTAGTCTTCATCGAGGTAGTCACGGGCTCGCAGTTCACCATTCCAAATCTGGAATCCAACTCCCTCTTACTTTTGCAATGAGAAGGTTTGCACCTGTCAGAAAAAGGTCGTCGTCATAAGATACTAGTATGAGAGGTCTAACATCCACAAGCTTCAAGCAATGGTTTGGATCGACTTCACTCCTAGTGAATCTTAGCTGAATCAGATAGTTGTTTATCCTTTCATACCAAGCCTGAGGTGCTTGCTTCAAGCCATAGAGGGATTTCTTCCACCTGCTTACATGAGATTTCTGATCATGAATCTCAAACCCCTCGGGTTGTTCCAAACCTGTGGACTTGCTACATGAGGGGAATGGTCCCCTTGTAAGATTTCCCTTCGATACATCTTGGACATGCACCTCCATGCTCTTCTTGAATTCAAGCTTCCCTTTCACCATCTGACTCACATCAGGTAGGGCCTTATAAAAAAGATGGGCAAACCTCCGATGCCATTGAAGAGATGTGTCACATGACATGGTCCCCAATGGACTTCTTGCGACTTGATACAAATTTCCAACCTTGAACCCGTGAGTAAAATCATCCTTGAAAATTCCATTTTCAAACACGTACCTTTCCATCGATGAATGCCACCTTGAAACCTTTGACTTCCATTGCCGAAATGGAAACCAAGTTCTTTTTGAGATCAAGTACATAAAGAACTACTTGTAAGTGAATCATGTTACCCTCATTCAATTGAGGGGTAACATTCCCTACACCCTTTCTAGGATAGGTGGCATTGACTCCAAGTATAATCCCCACGATTGTTTCCAACTCTACCAAATTAGAGAGAGCTTCCTTCTATCCGATGAAGTGCCTTGAAGCACTACAATCAATAAGCCAAATTTCCCAAAGACTCGGGAGGAAAAGTAGTGGAGAGGGCCAATATAAGATAATACTTCTTTAGCTTATCAGAAACAACATTTGATTCTTCATACCTAGAGTTCCTTGCTTTCTTTGAAGAGTCATCCATTTCCTTGATTACCTGTATTACCTGTCATTCCTCTGATCATTGAAGATGTCCCAAGAATGATTGTTATCATCATCAAGTGATGTGTCTCTACCATTCAGACACTCCTTCGCATACTCGCCGAACTGATTGCAAAAAAGGCATCTGCCTTTCCTTCCACCCTTAGATCTAGACTTCCCATTGAAGTGATCTTTAGGTAGGCCATCAGATGCTTCCGTTGCGCCAGTCGGATATTATTCTCTGCTTCGAATTCACCCTTGGTGAATTTGAAGAGGGATGAGGAACCCTTCGAGTCTTTTTTCCTTTCCAACTATCTTCGATGATTACTCTTTCACTCTTGCTTGGGCTTTATCTTCACTTCAGCTCTGATACCATGTTAATTTTAAGTATGTTCTATGCTGAGAACAATTTACTTCATTTGTTCACACTAACTCAATATCAATTCCAGATTAGAAATCACATTTAGCATGATAGTAAAATGCAAATAGAACATAAACATAAATTGCAAAATACAAGCCAAGACAAGTGGACATAAGATGTGGCATTAGCCAGGGAGAAAAACCCCAATGTGGGGAAACCCTTGATCAATTCTTCTTATATATTCTTCACTACTTCAGCAGAGAGAGAGAGATAGTACATATACAACTGAAGTCAGCGTCTTGACTTATCAAAATAAGAGTAGAGATCTTATCTAAGAAGATGTCACATGAGGTAGTTGATCTGGACCCAGGTGAAGGCGTACCGCTTCAACTGATCCTTCAAAGTGACTCCATCACTATGCAACACCTCACTGTGTTGCACCACATCATCATGTTGCACTCGTCATTGTGTTGCACCCATTCACTGAGCTGCTCTTATCACTGAGCTACACCCAATTATGGTTGTGCCCATCACTGTGCACTATGTTGCACCATTACATCACTGTGGACTATGCTACACCATCATACTGTTGTACCCATCATTGTGCACTATGCTGCACTATTCCATCATTGTGCACTATGCTGCACTATTCCATCATTGTGCACCATCATACTATTGTACCCATAATTGTGCACTATGATGCACCACCCACTGATGTCTCTAACACCATGCTGCATCCAACTATTGCATCTAAACATGTTGCTCCATGCACCTTACTACACCATGTTGTTGCATCCATCACATCATGTTGCACCCCTTTACATTATGTTGCAGCATTCATCATTGTGATGTCTTCAAACTAAGATAGCAGCACCAAGATAGTCCTAGCTATGGTGCTATGGCCTACGGCCTAGCACATAGCAATGTTGAAGAGAATGTCTTCGAAACTTTACTTTCATCAAACCATGAAAGAGTACACACACACACATATGTATATCATTGATATACATTGCAAGAAGGCAGATCCATATATTGTCCTCGTCTGAAGTCATTCCTCCGAGAGATCACAGGGATATTGTTCCTTGTCATGCGAATAACAAGAAGACAAATCCATTCCACGAATGTATGACTCCAAACTTTACTTCTTGTTGCTGCTAGGTGTCTTCTGAACTGTATATAGGATTGTTGTAGATAACATCCTTAAGACCACGAATAGCCTTCCTTTTGACATCATCTTAAGGTCTCTTATTAGCCCTACTTTTAGGGCACATGGATAGTGTTAGATAGGTGGTATATATGTCTCCTATTTCTACTAATAAATCTTCTCACAAGCCTGCGGCTGGGGCACATTGACAACAGATTTAGGGTCTCATAGACCAAGGTCATAGGGTCTCTCAAACTTACGTTTAGGACAGCTTAGGGTCTCTTCTAGACCAACAATATAGATGCCCTCTCTTCTGTGTTAAAGCCTACTTCACCATGACTGTGTTAGAGTCTAGGGCATCCTTATATGACAACGTATGACAGCGTCTTAGGGTCTGCATTTAGGGCATGAACCCTCTTCTAAGACAACGTTGAGACTTCCTCCTTTAACTTCGTTTATTAGGGTAGCATTAGAAGCTAGGTCATCTTCTTTTAGGGCTGCGTAGATCCTTCTTTCCCATGGCAACATTCAGATCTAGGGCATCTTTTCATTAGGGCAACATTGTCTCTTAGGATCTCTCCTCCCATCAAAACGCAAGACAAGTGGAGAGGAAGAGATCACAACACAAGTGTGAGCAAATGACTAGCAAGCCACCTCTTTTTATACTAAAACGTTGAGCACATGTGGGGGCAATTTGGTTGTTGGCCGACCTTGATGAATTGTCCCATAACACAAATAAATTCATATCTCCATGAATACATGTCGAAATCGGATGATTTTTAGATCAATCCTACACCTCTCAACGAAAAATATCAACTGCCATGAATAAGTAGACCCACATGGAGCTTGTCCCTAGTTCCCAATTTTAACAAATTGGGAATAAAGAGAACATACATGTAGGGGATTGAAGCCATAACAAGGGATTTGTGATTTTATGGGGCTATGAAGTCAATTTAATCGCCCGCAACAATCTACCAAACATTCTTAATGTCAAATTAGAGCTTACACAAACAATCTAGCAGACAAAAGTTGGCAAAGAGGATTTGGAATAGTTTGTACAGGGTATCCTTTCAGTGGATGTTTGATAGTTGTAAAGATTTTGTATGAGTGCAAATTGGTCAGCTAATACATTGCAGAAATGGCTTTTGTGGGGAGGGCCTATCAAGTTAACCTCATGCACCTTTTGGATTCACTGGGTTGGCCAAAGGAAAAACTTGATATTCTCATATTCTCTTTTCATACCCATTTCAAAAGATTTTGTATGAATGCAGAGTGTTCGGCTAAGACTTGATATTCTCATATTCTCTTCTCATACCCATTTTCAAAAGATTTTGTATGAATGCACAGTGTTCGGCTAATACATTGCAAAAATGGATTTAGTAGGAAGGGCCTATCAAGTTAACCTTGTGCACCTTTTGGATTCATTGGGTTGGCCAAGCAAAGACTTGATTTTCTCATATTCTATTCTCATACCCATTTCAAAGTCAATAGTTGAGTGACTAAGGAAACATTTTTTTTATCACTCAATTCAAAGTAGATTAAAAAGGTACAAGTAGAGAACAAGATAAGTTCATGAAAGTTAGCTATCCTTGTGTTTTATTAAAATCATTGTTGGAGAAGGCTTTAAACTCACGGTGATAAGAGGCTCCTAGACAATGACGGCAGCAACAAAAATTAAGAAATAAGGGAGGTACACAAAATGATTACTAGTCATGATGGTCAATTTCCCTTTGGAATAATTTGAAAAAAAAACATCAAGCATTTAAACCACTTAAAACCTCATCCTGAAAAAAAAAAAGTTACAATAATACACTTTCAACACATGCTCACTTTGCATTATGGCCACCAACTATCATGATGTCCTTGACAACTTCTTGGCTTTGAATGGAAAAACCTTATCAACTCTTGCAGAGAGTAAGTTGTTACTTTCTTTGAAAAAGAAGGTACAAATTAAAATATATATACATTATACAAGTCCGCATGGGGTAGTTCAAGTGGCAATGGCCATTCAAATGAAGTCTCACCTAACCGGAGATCTTGGGTTCGATTCTTGTGCTACCCTCCCCGGAAATAGGGTGAATAATGGACATGTAAGAACTCGAAAATGAGAGGGTCCTACCTAAACTTACAATATCTATATATATAATATATATATATATATATATTATTTTTTCCAAAAAAAGATGGAAAAGTACTTACATCAATGCTTTGTGCAATACTTACCAAATATTTAGACATTTTATAAATGTTTTATTAAAAATATCAAGAACCAAAAGTAGACCCTTTAGGTAGTTTCCCAAAAACCAAGTCTTAATGAACCAACCAAATGCTAGGAGCCATGATAGGTCTTGACTGTTGATTTCTTGAGGTTCTTGGATGTGTTTGACCAATTGGAAAATATCGTTACTTATGGATTTCAGTCCATCATTGTTAATTCCATTTATTGCAAAGAAGTGCTATCATTTGATCAAATCAAATTATGGTATCCAGTTATGGTAGTTGGCTCCATTGAGACAAGGAAAAAAGCCTTTTATCCATAGATGCACAAAATACAACAATGCACTAAAAATCCGTAATATTTTGGGTTAAAGGGAGGATAAAAAGAGTGTGCAACCGTGAAAGAGGCCCAAATCTACAAGAAATTCACATTAAATCCAATGAAACAACCAGAAAAATGCCCAAAATAAAGGGTGTTTGTGATCAAAAAGAGAAAAAAGCACCAGAAATATGTTGTACAAAAATTACTTGCAGACTTGAAGCAAACCCTAAGAATTCATCAGAGATAGTAAATCTACAGTGAACACTACAACAAACCCTAAGAAGTCATATGTAAAACATAACCATCCCATAACATAGGCACACAAGTGCGCAACACAAGAAAGAGAAGGGGAGAAGAATGACGAAAGAAGGTTGAGACTTGAAAGGACCAGAAAATAATCAGTAAGAAAAACTCACTTTCCTCTCCAACTCTAATAGAATGAGTTGAGGAAGGTTACAAGCATACCTCTTTTCTCAAATAGAAAAGTGATAAAACAGTGATATATAAATCCCAGGAATAAAACTGGTCACTGCTACAATAAATGTTGCCATTAAATAGGGCTTTAAGGGGGTGAAAAAAACCCTCCCATCAAAGGCACCCTCACAATGTTCTGTAAATGCCCTTAAAAGCTGTCGTAATCACTATTAGACCTGCATCTGGAGAAATCATCAATGAAAGTTAAAAAATACTTGTAGCTAGAGAATGAAACAACTGGAAGTGAACCACATAAATCACCATGCACAAGTTGTAGAGGGCCTGAGGCGTGCCAAGAGGTACGTTTTTCAAAACTATCTTGATGATGTTTTACGAGTATACATCCGGAACAAACACCATCTCTGCAAGATACCATAGGAAGACCTGTCACCATATTTTCTTTACATAGATTTTGAAGGGAGCGATACTTTATGTGACCAAATCGCTCATGCCAAAGTGTGCTCACTTCATCATTATGAGCAACAAATACCGAGGGAAGAGTTGTTAAACTTATACAACCTTGTAGAATCATCAACAACGCCAGTAGCTAAAATTTGTTTAGGATCTCTGAGGTCCTTAATTACAACATCGTGAGGTGAAAATTCAATGGTTTTACCTTCACCTGAATGAGTTATCTAATATACAGATAGAAGGTTGCAGGATAAGGTTGGAACACATAATACATCATTAAATCGACCATTGTTTAGATGAACAATTCCAATCCCTACAACACTAAGAGATCTATCATCACCAACATATATATTTTTGGTGTTACAATCATTTAAAGAAGAAAACATGGCTTTGTTTTTTGCCATGTGATAAGAAGCTCCAGAATCAATGAGCCACTCATGATAATGAAAAGAAGAAGATACATTTAGTACATAACCAGACCGAGATGATTGATAACCACATGCAGAAAGTGTTATTCTTGAAAATGAAGTTGAAGTTGAAGAGTGCTCCAAATGGATGTTATGCTTCTTCATTGCTGCTTCCAAGGCTTTCATCTTCTTAAAGCATTTGAATTCTAAGTGGCCATCCCGATTACAAAAGTGGCAATGTCTATCAATCTTCTTCCCTTTGTTTTTATTTGCCTTATCATTTTGCTGAAATGATTTTTCATTTTCATGCTGAAATTGCTTGAGACCCTTGTTTGGTTTAGGACCATTCTTTTTAGGATACTGCTTCTTAGGATTCTTTGAATTTGGTTGATGTTGGGTGGCTAGCGCTTTCTTAGAAGAGTTTCCAAGATTAAGAAGACCAAGATGTAAGAGGTTTTCTTGTTCTCTTATTAAAGAATCACAAAACGCATCAAAAGAGGGGGACTTGTAGTCTTGTCCTTGAGAAATGAAGGCTTCTCTAGTAGAATGGAAGGTGGAAACAAACACAGAGTAGGCTGGTCCCAACTTAGTAAGAATGGAATAGATAAGGCTACCATCTTCTTTCTTAACCTTAGAACCTTCCAAGAGAAGTCTAAGTGTATTGAACTTGGCCAAAAAACCTTCAATGAAAGAAAAATTATTTGGGTCCAATGTAAACAACTCATTTTCGAGTTTATGGGATCTAATTTCATTTTAATTCCAAAAACTTTAGTGAGTTGTTTCATTGCTTCATTAGGGGTATCAAGTTCTACGATATGGAATCTAAGGTCTGGAGAAATAGACATCCCTATTAACCCACGTGCTTTGTTTTGCTTATTTTCCCATTTGGCTGCCTTATCTTCATCTTTAGGTTTAGTTTCTTGGCTTGAGACTATTCTATAAAGACCTTTACTTCTAAGTAAATCCACAATGTAGGACCACCATTGGAAGTAGTTGGTGTTGTCAAGAATAACTTGGCATGGAATTTCCATTTTAACAGAAACTAAAGTTGTATATGTTGAAACTAAGTGTTCCAATGGAAAAATCTCGAAAAATTACGCTGATTAAAAAAAAAAACACACCTCTGAAAACGGCTTCCAAATGAAGAAGTTATGGCTTTTTGAAGAAAAGTTGTTGAAGATACCGACGAAGTGTGTGAATGTGCGGAAGTAAATGATAATATTATATTTAAAAAAAATCCCCCCGCCACCCTTTCCAAACTTAATCTAATTAGCTTACTTCAAAAAAATTTAAGTGACACACTTTTATAAATAAGTAAAAGTCACTTTTACAATAGTACTTTATGAGCTGCTCATTAAATTGTAACTTAAATAAAAGATAAAGAGACTTTAGAACGATAAGTGACTCACTTTTTATAATGGGTGATAACACTTTTACATAAAGTAACTTTAAAACATAAGATACATGTGTTTTTTGAAAAATTAACTCAACAAAAAGAAAGACTTGTACCCCAGACCTCAATTCTCATAAAGTAACTTTGGACCAAGTGAGCTAGTTTAAAAGGTTTGTAATTTCTGGAAAACAGGAAGGTTTTTTTTTTAGTCACTGAAGCTTTGGGGTGCGTGCTTGCTTGGAAAAACTATTTTTTCTTACAAAACAAAAAACCACACAACCCAACACAGACATGCAAAAAAAACCAAACCTTATCGCTTGAAGTTAGCTATCGCCGGAAACTAAATATTTTCCTTAATGTTTTTTGGTTTTCAGAGATCACACCAAGGCACGGCAAAAAAGAGCATACGCATGAGAAAAATCCTTCCTTTCCGTTTCTGATTTTCCCAGATTGCACAAAGTCGTGGGGCAAAGAGCATACGCAGAAATGAAAGACATAGATCCAGTAATAAAAAAACAGAGAGCTAAATAAACAGAAATAAATACAGAGATGAATAACTAGAACTGCAAATAAAGGTTGTATACCTCTAGATCTTAAAAATGATGTAGCTAGGGCTACTAGAAACCTTTTCGCGTGAAACAAAAGGGGTTCCTCACTGGAACAGATGCTCTTAACACATTAAAGCAGTCGTCTCGGTCTGAAAGCAGTCAGAAATAGATCACAGATCCATACACCAGTATTCTTGACATGGTTAAAACCTTCAAAGAGGGAAACAGTCCACGGCCTGAGCCAACGTGGCCACTTCAGGCAATTTCTTAATAAAGAAAGAAAATTTACATAAGCTTATCTCATGAACGGTCACCCTACAAATAACCCTCCACGCTCTTTAAATAGAGATCATGGACCAATCAGGTGTTAAGCCACGGATCAAGTGTCGGTAATACGAAGGAGAGAATGAACGGTCGTATCACTTCATGTCTAGAACATATCATGACCGTCGGATTGTAAGTTACAAATGTACATAGTAAAGAAACACACTTTACCTAACTCTACACTAGACCAAGTTATACTTAACTATTTCCTATGTGATTGAATATCCTTACAGGGACTTTGGCGGGTTGTCTTGGGCAGCTCCGTCTTGGATTTGTCCTTTGTTCTGCAATTTGGGGACACCTTTCCCTTGCTTCAGATTCGCAGATCCAAAGTCTTGCTTCTTTTGTTTAAACTATTGCTTGATCCTGACGGCATATCGGTATGTCGTGCCAAGCGAGGAGATGTCCAGGAACTCCATCTCATCGTTTGGAGAGATTCTGATGCAAGAGCATTCACCTTCCAAGCCGTTCAGCCTTTGGAGGACAAAGCCCCAAGGAGGGGTCTTGACATTTGTTGAGGAACTTAATCATTTGATTTAATTAAATTTATGTTTTGAGTAATATTTGAATATTGATAAATTAGGGAAAATAAAAAGAAGAGATTCGATCTCTTCATTAGGTGATAGTTATAGTCATGTTAGTTAGTCATTGATTTATTTATGGGATCTAGAGAATGAGTTAGTTAGGGCATGAGAGATGGGCAAACCTTTGATGCCATTGAAGAGATGTGTCACACAACATGGTCCCCAATGGACTTCTTGCGACTTGATACAAATTTCCAACCCTGAACCCGTGAGTAAAATCATCCTTGAAAATTCCATTTTCAAACACGTACCTTTCCATCGATGAATGCCACCTTAAAACCTTTGACTTCCATTGCCGAAATGGAAACCAAGTTCTTTTTGAGATCAAGTACATAAAGAACTACTTGTAAGTGAATCATGTTACCCTCATTCAATTGAGAGGTAACATTCCCTACACCCTTTCTGGGATAGGTGGCATTGACTCCAAGTATAATCCCCACGATTGTTTCCAACTCTACCAAATTAGAGAGAGCATCCTTCTATCCGATGAAGTGCCTTGAAGCACTACAATCAATAAGCCAGATTTCCCAAAGACTTTGGAGGAGAAGTAGTGGAGAGGGCCAATATAAGATAATACTTCTTTAGCTTATCAGAAACAACATTTGATTCTTCATACCTGGAGTTCCTTGCTTTCTTTGAAGATTCATCCATTTCCTTGATAACCTGTATTACCTGTCATTCCTCCGATCATTGAAGATGTCCTAGGAATGATTGTTATCATCATCAAGTGATGTGTCTCTACCATTTAGACACTCCTTCGCATACTAGCCGAACTGATTGCAAAAAAGGCATCTGCCTTTCCTTCCACCCTTAGATCTAGACTTCCCATTGAAGTGATCTTTAGGTAGGCCATCATATGCTTCCGTTGCGCCAATCGGATATTATTTTCTGCTTCGACTTCACCCTTGGTGAATTTGAAGAGGGATGAGGAACCCATTGAGTCTTTTTTCCTTTCCAACTATCTTCGATGATTGCTCTTTCACTGTGGACCTCACTGTGCTGCACCGCATCATCATGTTGCACTCATCATTGTGTTGCACCCATTCACTGAGCTGCTCTTATCACCGAGCTACACCCAATTATGGTTTTGCCCATCACTGTGCACTATGTTGCACCACTCCATCACTGTGGACTATGCTACACCATCACACTGTTGTACCCATCATTGTGCACTATGCTGCACCATTCCATCATTGTGCACTATGTTGCACCATCATACTATTGTACCCATCATTGTGCACTATGATGCACCACCCACTGATGTCTCTAACACCATGTTGCATCCAACTATTGCATCTAAACATGTTGCTCCATGCACCTTACTACACCATGTTGTTGCATCCATCACATCATGTTGCACCCCTTTACATTATGTTGCAGCATTCATCATTGTGATGTCTTCAAACTAAGATAGCAGCACCAAGATAGTCCTAGCTATGGTGCTATGGCCTACGGCCTAGCACATAGCAATGTTGAAGAGAATGTCTTCGAAACTTTACTTTCATCAAACCATGAAAGAGTACACACACACACATATGTATATCATTGATATACATTGCAAGAAGGCAGATCCATATATTGTCCTCGTCTGAAGTCATTCCTCCGAGAGATCACAGGGATATTGTTCCTTGTCATGTGAATAACAAGAAGACAAATCCATTCCATGAATATATGACTCCAAACTTTACTTCTTGTTGCTGCTAGGTGTCTTCTGAACTGTATATAGGATTGTTGTAGATAACATCCTTAAGACAACGAATAGCCTTCCTTTTGACATCGTTTTAAGGTCTCTTATTAGCCCTACTTTTAGGGCACATGGATAGTGTTAGATAGGTGGTATATATGTCTCCTCTTTCTACTAATAAATCTTCTCACAAGCCTGCGGCTAGGGCACATTGACAACAGATTTAGGGTCTCATAGACCAACGTCATAGGGTCTCTTAGACCAACGTTTAGGACAGCTTAGGGTCTCCTCTAGACCAACAATATAGATGCCTTCTCTTCTATGTTAAAGCCTACTTCACCATGATTGTGTTAGAGTCTAGGGCATCCTTATATGACAACGTATGACAGCGTCTTAGGGTCTACGTTTAGGGCATGAACCCTCTTCTAAGACAGCGTTGAGACTTCCTCCTTTAACTTCATTTATTAGGGTAACATTAGAAGCTAGGTCATCTTCTTTTAAGGCTGCGTAGATCCTTCTTTCCCATGGAAACATTCAGATCTAGGGCATCTTTTCATTAGGGCAACAGTTTCTTAGGATCTCTCCTCCCATCAAAACGCAAGACAAGTGGAGAGGAAGAGATCACAACACAAGTGTGAGCAAATGACTAGCAAGCCACCTCTTTTTATACTAAAACGTTGAGCACATCTAGGGGCAATTTGGTTGTTGGCCAACCTTGATGAATTGTCCCATAAATAAATTCATATCTCCATGAATACATGTCGAAATTGGATGATTTTTAGATCAATCCTACACCTCTCAACGAAAAATATCAACTGCCATGAATAAGTAGACCCACATGGAGCTTGTCCCTAGTTGCCAATTTTAACAAATTGGGAATAAAGAGAACATACATGTAGGGGATTGAAGCCATAACAAGGGATTTGTGATTTTATGGGGCTATGAAGTCAATTTAATTGCCCACAAGAGTCTACCAAACATTCTTAATGTCAAATTAGAGCTCACACAAACAATCTAGCAGACAAAAGTTGGCAAAGAGGCTTTGGAATAGTTTGTAAAGGGTATCCTTTCAGTGGATGTTTGATAGTTGTAAAGATTTTGTATGAATGCAAATTGGTCAGCTAATACATTGAAGAAATGGCTTTTGTGGGGAGGGCCTATCAAGGTAACCTCGTGCACCTTTTGGATTCACTGGGTTGGCCAAAGCAAAGACTTGATATTCTCATATTCTCTTTTCATACCCATTTCAAAAGATTTTTGTATGAATGCACAATGTTCGGCTAAGATTTTATATTCTCATATATTCTTCTCATACCCATTTTCAAAAGATTTTGTATGATTGCACAGTGTTCGGCTAATACATGCAGAAATGGCTTTAGTAGGGAGGGCCTATCAAGTTAACCTTGTGCACCTTTTGGATTCATTGGGTTGGCCAACCAAAGACTTGATTTTCTCATATTCTATTCTCATACCCATTTCAAAGTCAATAGTTGAGTGACCAAGGAAACATTTTTTTTTATCACTCAATTCAAAGTAGATTAAAAAGGTACAGGCAGAGAACAAGATAAGTTCATGAAAGTTAGCTATCATTGTGTTCTTTTAAAATCATTGTTGGAGAAGGCTTTAAACTCACAGTGATAAGAGGCTCCTAGACAATGCCGACAGCAACAAAAATTAAGAAATAAGGGAGGTACACAAAATGATTACTAGTCATAATGGTCAATTTCCCTTTGGAATAATTTGAAAAAAAAAACATCAAGCATTTGAACCACTTAAAACCCCGGCAGCAACAAAAATTAAGAAATAAGGGAGGTACACAAAATGATTACTAGTCATAATGGTCAATTTCCCTTTGGAATAATTTGAAAAAAAAAAACATCAGGCATTTAAACCACTTAAAACCTCATCCTGAAAAAAAAAGTTACAATAATACACTTTCAACACATGCTCACTTTGCATTATGGCCACCAACTATCATGATGCCTTTGACAACTTCTTGGCTTTGAATGGAAAAACCTTATCAACTCTTGCAGAGAGTAAGTTGTTACTTTCTTTGAAAAAGAAGGTACAAATTAAAATATATATACATTATACAAGTCCGCATGGGGTAGTTCAAGTGGCAATGGCCATTCAAATGAAGTCTCACCTAACCGGAGATCTTGGGTTCGATTCTTGTGCTACCCTCCCCAGAAATGGGGTGAATAATGGACATGCAAGAACTCGAAAATGAGAGGGTCCTACAAAAATATATATATATATATATATATATATTATATATATATAATATATATATATATTTTTTTCCCACAAAAAAATGGAAAAGTACTTACATCAATGCTTTGTGCCATACTTTCCAAATATTTAGACATTTTATAAATATTTTATTAAAAATATCAAGAACCAAAAGTAGACCCTTTAGATAGCTTCCCAAAAACTTAAAGAACCAGCCAAAAGTAGACCCTTTAGGTAGCTTCCCAAAAACCAAGTCTTAATGAACCAACCAAATGCTAGGAGCCATGATAGATCTTGACCGTTGATTTCTTGAGGTTCTTGGATGTGTTCGACCAATTGGAAAATATCGTTACTTATGGATTTCAGTCCATCATTGTTAATTCCACTTATTGCAAAGAAGTGCTATCATTTTATCAAATCAAATTATGGTAACCAATTATGGTAGTTGGCTCCATTAAGACAAGGAAAAAAGCCTTTTATCCATAGATGCACAAAATACAACAATGCACTAAAAATCCGTAATATTTTGGGTTAAAGGGAGGATAAAAAGAGTTTGCAACCGTAAAAGAGGCCCAAATCTACAAGAAATTCACATTAAATCCAGTGAAACAACCAGAAAAATGCCCAAAATAAAGGGTGTTTGTGATCAAAAAGAGCAAAAAGCACCAGAAATATGTTGTACAAAAATTACTTGCAGACTTGAAGCAAACCCTAAGAATTCATCAGAGATAGTAAATCTACAGTGAACACTACAACAAACCCTAAGAAATCATATGTAAAACATAACCATCCCATAACAGAGGCACACAAGTGCGCAACACAAGAAAGAGAAGGGCAGAAGAATGACGGAAGAAGGTTGATACTTGAAAGGACCAGAAAATAATTAGTAAGAAAAACTCACTCTCCTTTCCAACTCTAATAGAATGAGTTGAGGAAGGTTACAAGCATACCTCTTTTCTCAAATAGAAAAGTGAGATATAAATCCCAGGAATAAAACTGGTCACTGCTACAATAAATGTTGAATAAATGCTGCCATTAAACAGGGCTTTAAGGGGGTGAAAAAAACCCTCCCATCAAAGGTACCCTCACAATGTTCTGTAAATGCCCTTAAAAGCTGTCATAATCACTATTAGACCTGCTATTAACAAATTCGCAGGGTTAGTGAGTACGCTGCTAGCTACTATTGTGCCTCCCATGAGTACTAATTACTACCATAACAGTGTCTTCTGCCCACAATGCTGTTAGGACTCTCAGGAATAAGGCACACAACATTGCTACTATTGTGCCTCCCATGAGTACTAATTACTACCATAACAGTGTCTTCTGCCCACAATGCTGTTAGGACTCTCAGGAATAAGGCACACAACATTGCTGTCTCTCCAATCATAATTATTGGTTTTAATTTCGCCAATAATAGAGCATGTAACGGTTTCATTGAAATTTATCAGAATTACCTATGATAGTGTGCTTATCATACTGTTAACTGTTGTTAGAAAAACAGTCATTACTCCCTAATGACAACGCCCTATTGCCCCCTAATGACGGTGCCCTATTGATAAGTGATAGCAGCAATTCTAATTTTTTTACCATCATCATCACGCAAAAGCCAGTTGAATTGTCTATCAACTGTTTCTTTTCACCATCCAGTCCCCCGGTATAGCTCAAAATTTCCGAGCAATTGTGTGGACCCAACTACAGCTCCTCAAATAACAAAGGGTCGATCCTTCCTTCCTGTTGTTAAGTGTTCCATATACATAACAGTTGTGAAACATATGTTTTATAAAGCATACCAGCACCGAAAGGTTTGCCACCCTGGAAGCTAGCTTTCAGATGCAAGTCCCCATGTTGATGTGATAGCATCCTCCCACACTAGGATACTAACATTACCAATGATTTCGAAATCATCTTTTCCTTGCAGTTATTACCTATGGGCTGTTGCATGCTAGCTTACCACATTGACATGTCGATGTGTTGAAGGGCCTCCTATTGATTAGCCCACAAATGATAGTTGGCCCCATAAGCACAGGAAACAACCATTTACCAGTTGCCATCCATAAGACCAGTACTGCCATAAAAACTACAAATGATTGGCTGCAAGAAGAAAAAATGACAGTGCTGCCCTGAGGGAGGGCACAAGCGCGCAAATAACCCCTTGTATCTGCTGAAAAAGGCGAACAAACAGCCAAGAAAGGAGGGCACCGGAGGAAATGAGGATAAAAAACCTTTAAAAACAGTTTGTTATGCAAAATAGAATGATGAAACCAAGTTTCATACCTAAAATTTACCCTAGCTTCAGACCTGGAACAGCTCTGAAACAAAACAATACATAATAGAGAAAGAAGAGTCCACGGTAGCTCTGATACCATGTTGAAATTATAAGATAGTGGATTTACAATGAAACATTCAATAAACCCTAATCCATTGCAACAGGAAAATATGACAGCACTTCAATAATTAGCACAATATATATGAACCCATACAATGTGCTTGAAAGAGAAATTCAACACAAAAAAGGATGATCACTGTCAAAACACAAGTATTCAAGAGGGGCACTATAAGTAAGATTACCCCTAGGTCTTTCATCAAATAAAAACTTGTGATTAATTTACAAATGAGGAGGATGGTGTACACAGTATTTATACAATATTACACCTAATTTCCTTTCAGGTTTAGAGTGCTAGCCCCCAAATGATGAGAAGACTAGGCCAACATTGTCAAACATTGATAACTGATAAGTACAATAAGGTGGGTTAATTATCAATATGTAGGCTCAATAAAAACACTCAGACCTCAAATAGACAGTTGACACATGGCATCAAGTGTATATTAGCCATAATCTCAACAGCAATAAGTGTGCCCTTACTACTGTTGTATAGATTTGCTGTTGTACCTGGTCACTGACTGTGCCCTGCTACTCTACACAAGACTGCCAGAGAAAAACAAGGTAAAAATTTAAAAAAATCAATCTAATTATATTCTATTTTATTCCACTTCAAGCCATTATAACTCTAAAGGATTTACGAACATAATTTGCAGGGTTGTCCTGCAGCCAATCAATTAACATGTGTTTCAGATGCTCCACCTCCCACCATTGAACTTGTTGACCATCAAAATGTCTTCTGGTGAAACTTGCGTTTTGAAAGTCCTGTACCTGTCACTGACTGCACCCTGCTACTCTAGAGAAGACTGCCAGAGCTAAACAAGTAAAAGTTTAACAAAATCAATCAAATTATATTCTATTTTAATCCACTTCAAGACATTCTAACTCTCCAGGATTTACGAACATAATGTTTGGGAACTTTGCACGGTTGTCCTGCAGCCAATCACTTAACATGTGCTTCAGATGCTCCACCTCCCACGATTGAACTTGCTGACCCTGAAAATGTCTTCTGGTATTCAACTTGAATTCTTTGTTATCATGCCTATTCCAACCATTATAGCACATTACACATAGACACACAGACATTTCCCCACCAAGACATGCAATACCTGCACTTTCCAAACAAAACGATAGTAGACTACCCCTGCTGCCATGGAAGTAATCCCAACACTAGAAGCAATCACAAGAAAAATATGCATATCATTCAACCTTCTTCCTGCCTCTTTTCTTAGACACCTTTCTCTGGCTTTCATTTATTTTCATTAACTCAAATGCTAACTTTGACTGCAAGGGCTTATCAATATTTTCCTTCTCATCTTTCTCAAGGCCTTTCTCTGTTGCTATTTATTGAGATCCTTCACTCAATGCCATGTTGCACAATGATGAGCTTTCTACACAATAATATTAAGCAATCTTAATAGTAGCAAGACCAAGACCAGGAATAATTGCATGGTAGGGGAATTTATTTAACCTCGTGGTCCATGACAAAAATGAATTTATCACCAATGTTGTCAGAAGAAACGAACCCCACTTAACTCCCTCCTAATGCTCGTTCGTTCGTTCCTTCCTTGATTACGTAAGTTACAGATAAACTCTTCTCAAGTCTATAATCCTTGCATGGCTAGAATTATTCATAATGGTTTTACAATAATGAAAGTATTCATTGTACTGGCATTACAAACGGACGATGCATGGTTTGTCACAAACCTGCGACTTGTTAAGCATGTTATGTGGAACTACAAGATTGACAGAGACTTTTTGATATGGCTTGTTGTTAAGTACAGGCTTCTCTTTGTTGCAGCTCTTTATTATTAAATGGTTCCTTTTGGGGACAAATAGATAATCTCCAGGAACGAAAACCATGGGAAAACAAATCAAACTAACATACAGCTCCTTATGGAAACAACGGTGCAGAACAACCTTCTAATCCAGTCCATTTTGGAGAAGTTTCAATTAATAGAATGGAGTTGGCTATGCAAATCTCTAATATGATTGAAATTTTTAGGGATGATGTAGATGCATTGAGATCAGATACAAAATGGACATGCTAACTCTCCTTGCTTATGTAAGGAGGGTAAACCTAGTATGTGGTCACTGTCTTTTGGGTTCATAATGTATCATTCTTGATTTGCATTTTTCTTGTGTAGTAGTGAAATATCAAATGTATTATTCACAAAACAAGCGATACAAGGCTGACGAGTGTGGCCATACCTAATTGGATTCTCCTTAAGATTTACCTTCTCTGAATGGATGGCAGGCTCCCCAATTATAACAACATTGCATACTTTATGTTGTGTGCGATGAGTCATCATGGCCTATATGCACCAGGAGAGAAGCCTATTTCGGAATTATGCTAACAAGAACAATCTATATAAAAGGAAATACTACTGTGTCTAATCTGAAAGATAGTGTGACATACAATGAATGGAACTGCCCCACACCTGTCATCATGGCCTATATGCACCAGGAGAGAAGCCTATTTCGGAATTATGCTAACAAGAACAATCTATATAAAAAGAAATATTACTTTGTCTAAACTGAAAGATAGTGTGACATACAATGAATGGAACTGCCCCACACCTCCACTTGGATATTGGTTGAATTAGGTTTGTGACGGTAGCCATGTAACTGTAGTATGACAAGACATAATGCTAATTGACCTAAAGTCTGTAAGAAAAGAGCATCAACCTGTTCAAGGTACACATTACTCTGAAACGCTTGATTAGCTTCCCAAGTACCCAGTTTATTAGCTCATTATACCTTAAACACATTTGAACGATTCGTGTAATTATAATGGTATTTGCACTTACAAATGCATTGTTGCAATCAAAATTAGATGGTAAAGAGTCACGAGATTGATAACCCAAAAAATGACACGCAGTCTAATTTCTGAGCTGTGTATGTCCCTTCTGCAAAACAGAACAATCGTTGATGTTACGATACTTTTGCTAGAATATCATACAAGAATCTAGATTTGTTAGATTATATACAAACTTATTTAGTTCAAAAAAAAACAACTCTAAAATCGAGACCATGGTCAAAGCTCAAGGTCCTGAAAATATTGGAGGCTTAGATCCCTAGACTACTGGAGTGCATCAAACATATGTTGTTCTAACTCTTAACCAATAAATGGCATCCCACATAGATCATTGCAGTATGCCACTTTCTCAAGTATTGTACAAGGTAAGAGAGAACATCAAACCTTCTGCTTCCTTGGCTCCTCAATTAATTTTGCCAGAAATTGTTCAGTTTCTATTTGAGTATCCAGCAAAAAGGAATATTTTAGTCTATGTGCAGACAAAATGACTATGCCAACACTTTAAATTTGATACAGAACTCTGAGGAAGCAATCAAAATCTTTTGAATCTTGATTAGTTTCTTCTCCTAAAATCATATGAACTTTGGAATCATATCATGTAATATCAACTACATATAACAACTGATGACACTTCAAGAAACATCAAATCTTTGAGATCAATCTCCCACTACAGAAATACACTCAAACTTACATTGAAGTTTCTTATGAAAAATCAAACTTACATTGAAGTTTCTTATGAAAAATTATATATGCCTGACTTACATAAAATTTTAATGGGGATTATGTCATACAAAATTTGATTGGCACTATACCTAATATCAAGCATTTGGATTTAATTGAAACCACCTTTCTAAAAACATTAAGCATACAAAATATATATATTTTTTCCATTTAAATGATTGAATTTAAACATGATAATGAGCAACCAGACAACAAAATCTAAACAGTTAGTCCTATAAGACATTACTGGGTTGTTCCTGACTGAAAGACTACCTTACTGGTTGATTGGGACCTCACTGTCTGTAAGGACCCTACATAGATTTTGGCTTAAGGCCTTGAAGACACAGTGTTAACCAGAAGCTTGTTTATGCCATGTACAGTTTAAGCTGGGCAATGAAGAGTTTGATAAGTGATAGCAGCACCTCTCATTTTTTTACCATTCATCACGCAAAAGCCAATTGAATGTCTATCAACTGTTTCTTTTCACCATCCAATCCCCCGGTTATAGCTCAAAATTTCCGAGCAATTGTGTGGGCCCAACTACAGCCCCTAAAATAATAAAGGGTCAATCCTTCCTTCCTGTTGTTAAGTGTTCCATATCCATAACAGTTGTGAAAGATGTGTTTTATAAAGCATACCTGCACCGAAAGGTTTGCCAATCTAGAAGCTTACTTTCAGATGCAAGTCCCCACGTTGATGTGATAGCATATGTTTTATAAAGCATACCTGCACCGAAAGGTTTGCCAATCTGGATAAAGCATACCTGCACCGAAAGGTTTGCCAATCTGGATAAAGCATACCTGCACCGAAAGGTTTGCCAATCTGGAAGCTGACTTTCAGATGCAAGTCCCCACGTTGATGTGATAGCATCCTCCCACACTAGGATACTAACATTACCGATGATTCCAGTGCTATGCCTTGTGAAATCATCTTTTCCTTGCATTTATTATCTATGGGCTGTTGCATGCTATCTTACCACATTGACCTGTCGATGTGTTGAAGGGCCTCCTATTCATTAGCCCACAAATGATAGTCGGCCCCATAAGCACAGGAAACAACCATTTGCCAATTGCCATCCATAAGACCAGTACTGCCATAAAAACTACAAATGATTGGCTGCAAGAAGAAAATAATGAGAGTGCTGCCCTGAGGGAGGGCACAAACCCGCAGAATAACCCCTTGTATCTGCTGAAAAAACACATATATTCTAATAAATTTTGTTTTACTTGTCCTTATACAATCGCTTCACAGAATACAGCATAGAACAAACAGGAAACTAACTAAAACTTGTAATTTAAATAATAATGGGAGATTGCCCTTAAAAAATATTTTCTTGTTTAATGCCTGAAAGAAGTGGAAAGCAATGAATTAACTCAAAACAATGCTTCAAAGAGATGACCTGTAGTATCTCCAATGCAAATTATTGCAACAATGATGATTTCCATCTTGCTCAAATTCACATTCTCCCATTGCAAACCGGGCTATTCATACAATCTCGAGCCAAGTGGCCAGTCTGGCGACAGTTATTGCAGGCCTTATCATTAGGACAGTCTAGCATAATATGCCTAGGCAAATAGCACTTCTTGCAGAGTGTGGATTTTGGAAGTCGTAGCTCATGAGCAGAACATTCCTTTGCCATGTGACCTGTTTTACCACACATGTTACAGACAGGCTCATTGCGGCAATCAGCTGCAAGATGACCAAGCTTCTTGCAATTCCTGCATAAGTTCTCTTTTGGACACTTCAATGCAATGTGACTGACCCTGAAAATGTCTTCTGGTGTCAAACCTGAATTCTTTGTTATCATGCCTACTCCAACCATTATAGCACATTACACATAGACACATAGACATTTCCCCACCAAGACATGCAATACCTGCACTTTCCAAACAAAACGATAGTAAACTACCCCTGCTGCCATGGAAGTGATCACGACACTAGAAGCAATCAGGAAACAAATATTGGTTGAATTAGGTTTGTGATGGTAGCCATGTAACTGTAGTATGACAAGACATAATGCTAATTGACCTAGAGTCTGTAAGAAAAGAGCATCAACCTGTTCAAGGTACACATTACTCTGAAACGCTTGATTAGCTTCCCAAGTACCCAGTTTATTAGCTCATTATACTTTAAACACATTTGAACGGTTCGTGTAATTATAATGGTATTTGCACTTACAAATGCATTGTTGCAATCAAAATTAGATGGTAAAGAGTCACGAGATTGATAACCCAAAAAAAGACACGCACTGTCTAATTCTGAGCTGTGTATGTCCCTTCTGCAAAACAGAACAATCGTAAATGTTACAATACTTTTGCTAGAATATCATACAAGAATCTAGATTTGTTAGATTATATGCAAACTTATTTAGTTCAATAAAAACAACTCTAAAATCGAGACCATGGTAAAAGCGCAGGGTCCTGAAAATATTGGAGGCTTAGATCCCTAGACTACTGGAGTGCATCAAACATATGTTGTTCTAACTCTTAACCAATAAATGACATCCCACATAGATCATTACAGTATGCCACTTTCTCAAGTATTGTACAAGGTAAGAGAGAACATCCAACCTTCTGCTTCCCTGGCTCCTCAACTAATTTTGCCAGAAATTTTTCAGTTTCTATTTGAGTATCCAGCAAAAAGGAAAAGTTTAGTGTATGTGCATAACAAAATGACTATGCATAAATTTGATACAGAACTCTGAGGAAGCAATCGAAATCTTTTGATTAGTTTCTTCTCCTAAACTCATATGAACTTTGGAGTCATATCATGTAATATCAACTGCATATAACCACTGATGACACTTCAAGAAACATCAAATATTTGAGATCAATCTTCCACTACAGAAATACACTCAAACTTACATTGAAGTTTCTTATGAAAAATAAAACTTACATTGAAGTTTCCTATGAAAAATTATAAATGCCTGACTTACATAAAATTTTAATGGGGATTATGTCATACAAAATTTGATTGGCACTATACCTAATATCAAGCATTTGGATTTAATTGAAACTACCTTTCTAAAGGCATCCAATGCCAGATTGCCAGGGCCAGTCCAGCCACAAACAAGATAGCAGTGGCCTTCCTCAAACGTGCCCTCCTCTTGCTAAGAAAGGGCCTCCAGT
This sequence comes from Pinus taeda, assembly GCA_000404065.3. Classification (NCBI taxonomy): domain Eukaryota; kingdom Viridiplantae; phylum Streptophyta; class Pinopsida; order Pinales; family Pinaceae; genus Pinus; species Pinus taeda. The sequence goes on from APFE031577340.1 coordinate 35,467, forward strand.
GATTTGGATTGGGTATCTTATTTAATAAAGCCACTAACAAGATAGAAGTGTCCTTCCTCAAATGTGCCCTCATAGCAGTGGCCTCCCTCAAACGCAGCATCCTCCTGCTGAGAAAGGGCCTCCTGGGATTTGGATTGGGTATCTGCTGCTGCCGGTGCTGTTACTGCTGGTGCTGCCGGTGCTGTTACTGCTGGTGCTGCCGGTGCTGTTGCTGCTGAACTGGACCCCCTCCTCCCCCTGCTCCTCTAACCGTAAAAGCTGCACACAGTTTTTCCTTCATTTGGGTTGGATCTTCTACATACCCATCTGGATAGACATTGCCTTAGATTGTAAAAGCAGTAGAAGAACTGGTAGAAGTTGCAGGTGACACATTATTTCTGGTGGTTTCTCTATACACAAATGCCCCCAATTTCAGAGCGGTTTGTCCTCCACAGGCCGGTTACAATTATTCCCATACAACACCCGAAAACCCTTTGATGTCTGCAACCCTTTAACAAATGAGATTTCTTAAATTTCTTCAAAGACCCACGAAGGAGTTATGAATATGTCTGCAACACTTTAACAAATGAGATTTCTTAAATTTCTTCAAAGACCCACGAAGGAGTTATGAATATGTCTGCAACCCTTCAACAAATGAGATTTCTTCAGAGAAGCACAAGCCCCGTAGCAGGAAATTTCTTCAGAGACCCATGAAGGAGCTATGAAAACTGAATAATATTGCAACCGAATAACAGACAATAACGTGGTGACAACAAACGGTGGATAAAGTTTCAATCGTCTAACAAGCCATCTGACGGTGAATAACTGATACACGAATGATCACAGGGGAGTTGTTTTCAAAGGGAAATGCCTTATGGCTTAATAATAAAACCTTTTCTTTCGTACCAGGAGCATCCGTTATCATGAGTATATAGTTTACTGTCATATTGAAGAGCTTATGCTCCATGTCTATGCATGGTGCACAAGTATCAACAGAAAAATGTGTATGTAGCAAGATGTTGCTATAGGGAATCATCAAATCATTGGTAGATTAATTTCACATAAGTCAAGTGGATATACTGATAAATGACTGCACTAGAACATCTCTTGAAAAAAAATCCATTCATAAGAGTGCATTTTATTGTGAAATACTGGCCATAGATTTGATCATAATAAACATGTAAACAATGATCATAACATTACAAGGAGATGAAACAAAAGTTTAAACAATGAATTCCAACAGCATTTACCCACTAGATTAATAGTATAAACATGAGATCTCATCAGTATTTATTTACCCACTAGAATTGAGGTATAAATAACAAAAAGAACCAATCTGTTGTGTGTGTATAGTTTGTTAAAAACATGCCAGAAATTTCATAATAATGTTAATATCTCGCAAACTATTTCAGAAAAGGAAATCAGTAAACATCAGAATTTTCAAATAAATTTCGTCTATACAAATCCGGAAGGTAGCAAAAGCTCTCAAAGCCCACTTTGTGGAACCAAAGTTGCAAAACTCATAGTAGTTCCGCTGAACAAAAGTTCAACTAACAGTTTAATAAAAACAAAGGTTTCTTTATCAAAAGCATGCATTTGCTTCTCTGAATCTTTATTGCAAGATATAATCATACTCCAGCCCTATAATGGTATAATTTACCAATCACATGCAAAGCAGTGACAAAGCCAATGAATCCAAGGCTCATCACTAACACCACAGTTGGTGTGATTTTAAGTCCCGGAGCATCATCAGTATAAAATCTCAGCATATTGCTGCCACTGCTATTGCTAGATCCAGCTGCAGCTCCTGACAATCTCCTTCGCCGCATGCCTGCAGCTGCAGCACTGCCTCTAGGAGGATCACCTGTTCTTGACACCATTTTGGACCTGAAAGAGTATCACGTGCAATTAACACCAACAATCAGAGCAGACACAAAAATACTTGAGATAGTAGTTCCCCAGAGATATGAAATCAATTAAAGGTATATTTCCCCTTTTTTGTCGGAACACATGATAAGGAAAGCATGGGATAAAACACAGAGTCGAGGAAAAAATTAAAATTTTACATGGTCCCGTGTCTCTATTAATTCCCAGAAACCATTATAAACAAGTCAACAAAAATATAGACCCTTTGAGATATTTCTTGATTAAAGTACTTCCCTGATTCCAGGACAATTTCTAACTCGTTTCAACCATATCATTCAATTACTGATTCTGATTCTTAGAGTTTTGTTAGAATCGCTTGTTTATTCTGAAACGGAATTTGACTGGGAGCACGTAGTAACTAGTTTCTTTGCATTCAGTCCAGTGATATAAGAAGACCATTTTAAGAATTCGTAACATTAGTCCTGGTATTATTATTAACGGAACCTTGACCATCAGATAAGTAATGAACAGGCCTATGAGATGCATACTACAATATAGAAGCCTCACTTGTGCATGGAATCACAGCTACCAGAATCACCTGTCTGCACCCTACGACGGCACCCCGCTGTACCCAGTACAGGTCGGAACCACAGAATTGGGGATCCGAATTGGATTCACCAAAAATCGCCAAAACGTCTGGGATACAAAAGCAGGGAGGTTAAGATGCAAAATGTATACTTGTGAGTAATGTGGGCAATTATAATTTCTAAGCAAATAATGTGCAGGTTAGGAATCTAGGGCTTGTTTACGAACCATAGCTCTCCTAAAATAACACATACCAACGGGGTAAAGAGCTACAGATATCTAAATCAGGAACCTAGAAGCGGTTGGATATGTACAGACGTTCAGCATTTTCATTATTCTCTTAATTTTACACTGGTTTGATTCCCAACCTGCACGCTTATCAGGGACCTACATTCTCAGTTTTTTGAATATGCAGGTGCATGGTAAAGAGGGTACACAATTTTTTCAGAGATAAATTGAAGAAAACATAAAATTGGCTACGGCGATCTACGTAACAGAAGCTAATTCTCAAAAGAAAACCTACAGAATACATTTCAAAACATTTTCCTCCTGCAGATCTGCACAATAATTGGAATTCTTCTTCCTCCCCACACCACGAAAAACAAAGATGTGAAAGATTGTAAAGGAGCCCAAACAATTCCTGATGCCTAACCTTGATAGGTTTTCTTCCTTCAATTCAAAAACAAAAAACCTACATAAAGCAAAGCAAATTGTGTTTATATAAAAAGACACAGAGAAGCAGCAATTAAAATGGGTACCTTGAACTGAAAATTGACAACCAGCGAACTAAACTGAGGCCGATGTAGAGATACTTTCCGGACAACGATCTCAATCTATGTTGTGATATAATCGATTACGATTTACATTCGTTATATACAAAGTTTCTTACCGTGGGGTTGCCTCCAATCCCTCGCTTGGGTTTGTTTGCCGACGCTAACCAAGGTTAGCTTAAAGAATCCTTCGCGTCATAGGAGTAAGCCTATTGGCCCAATGTAATGCCAACTATCCAACTTGTCATGGTTCTCGATTGACACGTGGGGATTCGGTAAGGTAGACAAAACCAGATGTGACGTCAAGGAAGACGTTGACGCCGACAATCACCACCTACGTCGACCGTTTCCGCCGAGGCCAACCATCGCTCCTGACTTTTAGAAGCTTAGGCAGAAAACACGCCAAAAAATTTACGGCTCTGTCTATCAGCTATAATTATTAATAATTAATAATTATAAATATTATTTTTTTTAATTTTTATTTTATTTTTATGTAATTTGACTAAGTCAAAACTTTTTGATAATATAACCTTATAACATTTCTTTAGCACAATGGCCATGGATGTAGTTTGTTAATCATGACCAATGTTTGTTTTTTATCCCACATTTAATAATTAAAATTATTTATATTTTCGTTGGTTCTCTTGTATTTAAGTATTGCTCAAGTAATCATATTATAACCTTAATGTATCTATCATTTCAAGTGTCACTTAATGAAGCTTCCTAGAGAAGTTTGGACACTTCGTCTTTTTGAATACATAATGAAATTAATGTTCTATGAGCACTAATGATCGTTGTTGATATCAGAATTGGCATTACATTTATTGTTCATGCTTAATGCATTCAAATCTCACTCTCTTCCTAATTCAATTTCTTTTATTAACTTTGCCTCCACTCTTAGCTCTATAAAATAACAAAATAATTGGTCATGGGTTAAGGATATGAATTAACAATAATAATCTAATTTTAAGGTCATGGTCAAGTCATACACCAAATTGGTTTAGACCCCTTTGTTTGTGGGACAAGGGACCCATTTTTGCATAGTGATTTCACTGCTAAAGTCTACGAAGGTGTGTCTCCTCATGGGACAACTGAGTAGTTGACACAATGGGATGTTATACCATCCATTCGGTTTCAAATCCCACTAGGGGACATCTTTGGTCCATTGTGATAACACTCGAGTAGAGTCCCCCAACCTTGTGGAGTCTTGGATCTTGCTAAGTCATAAATTCCTAGTATATCTAACTTACGGGTTGTTGGATATACTCTTGGTGTTATAGTGGCAATTGCTAGGTTTGATCTTGAGAAATGGCACATTCATCCAATTAAGAAAAATATTATATACAAACAAAATATATAGAAAAACTAATCAAAACAAATCTATTAGTTTATTATATAAACAAGAACAAGTGTCATGTCCCATATTTAGATGTTGAACTTCTGTCAACCATAACTAGGACATAGGAATCTCTCACACATATATAACCACCTATAAATTGGGAATAGATAGAACCTACATGTGCGGGATTGAGCTGTTGGCTTGATGTACCTTGACCCAAGTTTAGTGTTAATTAGCCAAGCAAATCCCTACGCTATTGACCCTTTTGGCATCAATCCACGGAGCACAGACTTAAGTCTCACACGAAGCAGTATAGGGGATGCAGGAACCAAGTTTTCGCACCCTGAGATAGTTGTGATGTCGTTTTATACCCTAAAACTTCCTTCGCACAGACCTATAAGCCCTTTAGGGCTTATCAAAGTACTTCTCTTATTCAGCTTTGAAACCTTCACGGAAGTCTCTGATCATCCTTCACGAACCCTAAATAGTCAATTCTGATGCTTACGCACCTCTGTAATTACCCTTACTTCTGTGTCTACCCAGATTAGCTTAAGTATTGGTTAACTTCAAAATGCATTGTGATTATCTTTGTGTAAACAGATATTCTTATTTGTGTTCATATGACAAAGTAAAACATATAGATTCACGCATCAATATAACATTAAATCATAAACCCAGTATTCAACATAACATAACTGCAAACATTCATAACAGAAGTAAAATAGCTCATACACAGATATCTTCAGAATAATTCTCTTTATTGATGGTTCATACCTCTAGTATAGACTCTAACTTCCCTGCGCACACAACTACAGGGGTCCACGCACTCAACTGTAGAGCCTCTTCCTACACTAATACTCTTCGCTCTTAGCTCTCATTTGCCCAAAAACTTACTTAGAACTCTACTAAAAACTGCCTTAGACTCTTATAGGACTCCCTTTTTATACATTCCCATGGCCCGCAGACCAAGGGCGAATCTCATCAAGCTGACACAAGCTATCTAAACTAAGGGCGGAAACCCTTTTTTATTGTTTACATCTTCGCTCTCCACAACCACAAAATGTTGAGACTTTACATTCTTTATACAAAACTTGGGCCTTTAGCCCCAAAACTTGGGCTTTTAACCCCAAAATTGACCCTAGGGGACTCGTTCCCAACAAGCCCCCAACACAAATCTGGTGACTCGCCCCAAGTCACTCGACTGGTGCAAAGATCTTGTCACGAAGACCTCCCAACTCCACCTGGACGACTTCAACCTCGGTGGTACACTACGTCGTCGCTTGCTTAACCTGCTCAACCAGTTGCTCCGTAACTAGTTCTGCACTATCTGCCTGTATTTTCTATTATGTCGCCTGCAGACTGGAAAATTTCCCCTCAATGGAGGTAGTGAGTACATAGGCTTCCTCCAACCAAGGCCCCAATCTGGCCTTCAGTACTACCTCCTTGCGCTGAGTTGCATCCACCCGTTCCTTTAAGGCCTTTTCTTCCTACAGTTGTGCCAACCTCTGCGTGATGGTGATGATGCGCGTTGTCGCTTTAACCTCATCATACTTCTGCTGCAGCTCTCATGCCTGAGTTTCTAGTCTTTACAAGTTGGGATCTTCCTGCAGATTGGTCACTACTTCGAGTGCCTACTCGAAGAGCGCAGTGCAATCCTTCACAGCGGTGTCAATAGCTGCAATGACATCTTTTACAAAGATCGCGTGCTACTCTCTAACTTCTGGTGGAGTTGAAGGTTGGGCCCTCAACTCAAGTTTCGTGATCTTAAGGTTTAGTTCAAACTGAACCTTAGCTAGCTCTGTTCGTGCCTCACGCACACTTGCAACAAGCTTCTGGATCCTTGTGTCGACTGGCGCATCTTCGAGGATGTTCAGCTTTGGAACAGTCCGGTATGCCTCAGCCACCACAACGGTAGTGCACTCATTCTTTTCTGTGATCTTCTTAAGAAGATCAATTGCGGACGATTTTTCAACAAACATTTGTGCATTGTTCACCTTCTTCTCACTGATAACGTTCAAGGCACGTTGTTCCCAAGCCCGTATTTCCACGATCATACCATCCAGTAGGGTGTGAAGAGCTTCACTTGGAAGCGCGGCCAAGTTTAACCCGACTTGCTTGATGGGGCTGACAGTGGCCCTGTCAGCCTTTGCTTATGCGGTCAATGCTAAATCCGATAATGCGACAACCCACGGATCCATTGTACGAACCGTCTCTGCTGCGTCTGAGGTTCTCAGCGCCAAACTGCTCGAAGTCGCATTGCCCCGCCCTACAGTGGTCTGCACCTGAGTAGCCTATATTTTTAGCTTGTGTAGACCCGTTTGAATGGCGACCAAGGCTTGTTTTTGTTGCTGCTTGAACTGTTGCAGAAATTCCGCAGTCACATCCCTCACTACATCACCAATATCATTCAAATCACCCTCTGTTAAGGTGATTGGGTCCAGGGATGATTCAATGGCCTTGGACATCTTCTACAGCCCTACCTTCTCTTGCTCTCGTGTGCGCTTAACCTGGAATGGAGTAGTCTCTGGGTCCGCTCCTCCCTACTCTAAGCGCTCCTCCTCCTTGTCTAGCTGTGGAGAAGGTGATTTCTAACTCCTATCAGAGTCACGATCGTCCTCTTCCTCCTCCCCTTCTACCTATGTTTTGGCCGCACACTCTTCTTTGGCTTTGTCTTTGTCCTCAACTTCCTTCCTTCGGTTTTTGGCCAATTGCTCCATCTTTAACCTGGCCTCTTCCTTCTTCTACTTCGTGGCAAACTTACTAGTCCCAGCTGATAAGTCTAAGGCCTTGCACCACTCTACAGGTCAACTCTCCATAACCATGACGATTACATCATCTGTCGCTAGGTATGGAAGATCATACCATTTCTATGTGGGGTCCTTTCACACTCTGATGGACACACAGTGGAAGTTTGCCTTAAACTCCACATACTCGGACAATTGCTCAAAGATAGTATGTGAGAGTTGCGGCTTGTGGTTGATGGTGGCGCGGATGCTTGATTCCATGAGAATCCAGAATATCTTGTTGTCCTTGATCCTTTGGGGGTCCTTTGTGGCCTAGAGCAAAGCGAACTTCTCTACTTCTAGCATATCCAGTGCAATTGGAGGAAATTGACTGTCCTCTGGTAAGTCCCACGCAACTAGTACAATCGACAACAATAGTCATACGTAGTGGAAATTCTTGCTTTGATCTTGTGCTTCTCTGCAATTCGCAAGGAAATTGTTGTAGAGGTAATGCGCCTAGTTAAATTGTACACCCTCCAAGCACTAGGCTGCTAAAGAAACCATCGATGTCGGCACTTCATCTATGCGACACTTCATCATAATCTTCCCTGCCAAAATCTGAGTGGCTACTTTAACCATGAGATCAGTTATGCTAGAGATGGAGTAGCCGCGCGGCTTCGTGGAAAGCTTGAACTTGTCCTTCATTCGTTTAGCAAGGTCACCCTCACCTGACTTTCCACCAAATGCCATGGAAGGATTCAAGTCTGAGTGCGAGAGTAAGGTGATCTTGTGGATCAGCATGTCAGTGATTGGGATCGGATCTCCTAACCATAGGCACCCATCGTGCACCAAGCATAATAGTTGCTTGATCACTATCAAAGTTATGGGCACACGGTTGTAATGCGACACCTAGAGAAGGTTCAACAATACTACCTTCTCCACCCCTTTTATCCACTTTCTTAGCCCTAGCGCAGTCACACTAGAATCTTTATAGAAGACACAGTGCATGAATGTATCAATCGCCAAGTGGGAAAAATGCTTTGTATATGCTAAATCCTAGTCCTCTAGCTTCAAAAGGGGGATACGCACCAAGCGCGGTCTTTCAAATGTGATTTTGTGTGATAGCAATAGGGTGAAAAGTGTGATTTTATTCTCGTCAATGTCGTTTAGTACCTTCGCCTTGCCTCGGCATGGAGGGATATATGGTGGCAGTTTGGAGATAGGGTCTGCCCCCTCAGTGTCAATGCCTTATGTCCCCATGTCAACGTCTTCTATGCCCACACCGACGTCCTCGATGTCCTCGTCAAGTCTAGGTCTACTACCTTGGCCTTCTCCTGTGCAGTAGCCTTTTCTTTCTTCTGGTGTTTCCTCGACGACTCATGCACTGGCTGTGTTGCTTTATGCTTATCCTTCTTCATCTTGGGTCCTTCTTTGGGCAGCATAGGCCTCGGCTTGGGGGACCTTGGTGAATTGGGTACTTCTGCATGCACCTCTACACTCACTACCTTCGGGGTAGCTCCTTCAGCTGCCATTGCTTCTTCAACACTTGTAGTCTCCACGAGTGCCAACATAATGCCAGTTAACAACTCCTAAGTTTCTTTCGGCAATTTCCCAAACACTGAACTTGCTACCAAGCCTCGAAATAATCAAGTTTCATGTGCACCTAATATATCAACACCTCAATTCTCAAAATTCCGAGTGTTTTTTGTTGGTCGTCCATTTGTAATTTATAGGCAATTTCAAATTTGAATATGACCGTTCCCCCCAAAATCAGTTCATAAATGCTAGAGTGGCGGTAGGTTTTCAAAGATCTTGATCTTAAATTCCAACTTAATTACCGCCCCCTGCTCCATGTAGCCATTTTCCCACTGTCAAGTCATGAACAATGACCATAACGGTCACTTTCCGACTGCCTTGCATGGTCTCTCCTTCAATAGCGCAACTCCCCTCACGCTTCTGCTGACATTGTGACAATCCTCCATTCTGTGCAGTACCCCAATCACCCAACTCTACAACCCGGGCAATGTAGTTTATATCCTTGCACCTCCTTTCAGCTACCTGGAGCGTTAAGACTGTGCTTCCACTATGTGGTCATCGGGTCGGATCCCCGATGTATGGCTTCAATCGGCTACCATTCACCCTTCCTGGGAATGGCTCTCCATTCAACTTTACCAACTGAACTGCTCCACCATCGGTAATCTCCTTGATGACATAGGGCCCCAGCCAATGCATCCTAAATTTTCCTAGAAATTTTCTTGGAAGGATCGTGTTAGACATGTTGATAGGGTGCTACAACTATTGGAGGAAAAACAATTATATGCAAAAAGATCCAAATGTTTCTTTGGAGTACAAAAGGTGGAATA